>JZKD02S1673444.1:443956-474316 GCA_000966675.3 Picea glauca | reverse complement strand
TTTCTCCCCCTATTAGTGAGTCTCTCCCCCTATCATTGTGTTCCTCTGGTATTCACTCCCCCTTGTTGTACAATCATATTTGTCACAGTTGTATGTTTCTCCCCCTTTGACATCAATGGAAAAGGGAGATGTCCTTATGACTACGCACATATTGAGAGTGACTCTTACTATTGGAATGTTGTATTGTATTCTACTCAATTTCTTTCATTGCTCCCCCTGAAGATGGGCAGGTCTTTCAACAGCCTCCAACCTACCATGAATATTTATGCACCTGAATGAGCAATAAAAAGGAATCCCAACTTCTCTTTGAGGTACTCAAAGGAGTCCCTAGGTAATGGATTGGTAAATATATCTACAATATTCTCTTTGGAAGGAACATATTCTAATTTAAACACCTGATCCTGAACCTATTCTCTGAGAAAGCGATACTTGATGGGTATATGCTTAGTTTTAGAGTGGTGAACATGATCTCTGGAGAGATTAATAGCACTTGTATTGTCGCACATTATAGAAACAGGTTGATCACAGGGAACTTGAATATCCTTGAGATTGGTCTTTTTCCACAACACTTGCATACAACACGATGTTGCAGCTATATACTCTGCTTCATCCGCAGAGAGAGAAATGGAAGTTTGTTTCTTGTTGAGCCAAGATACTAACCAAAAGTCAAGGAAGAATGCACCTCCACTAGTGCGTTTTCTATCATCAGTAATTCCTGCCTAATTTACATTTGTGTATGATTTGATAATAAATTATGTGTTTTTTGGATACCATAATCCATAATCAATAGTTCCTTGAAAATACTCAAATATTCTTTTTTCTGCAAGAACATGAGTTTCCTTAGGATTGGCTTGAAATATACCTACCAGACCCACTGTTCGTATGATGTCGGGCCTTGAAGTTTTGAGATAGAGTAAACTTCCTACCATAGACTTGTACATGGTCTAATATACTTCTGGAGCATCATCATCCTTGTTGAGTTTACAACTGGTAGTCATTGGAGTGCTTACTGGTGCACATTTTTCCATGCAAAATTTATTCAATATTTCCTTGAGATATTTACCTTGAGAAATGAAAATTCCCTTTTCTGATTGATGAATTTGTAACCCAATAAATAAGAATAGTTATCCTATCATGGACATCTCAAGTTCTTGTTGCATTATAAATGCAAACTTATTACTCATTAATTCAGTATTTCTGCCAAAAATAATACCATCAACATACACCACAATAATTAACAGAGGTATAAGTTACTATCAGTAGTTCCCTTTTTTATTCCTTGCTGGTGAAAATACTCATCCAGACTATAATACCAAGCTATTGGAGCCTGTTTTGGCTCATATAGGGATTTCTTTAGTCGGAAGACATAATTCTTTTTGTTAGTAAGAAGAAAACTTTCAGGTTGCTCCACATAAATTTCTTCCTCAAGGTCACCATTTAAAAATGATGATTTGACATCCATATGGTAAAATTTGAAATTTTTGTAGCATACAAAATCCAAACACATCTTGATAGATTCAATTCTTGCAATAGGAGAAAAAAATTCTTCAAATTCCACTCCTTCAACTTGAGCATACCCTTTGCATGCTAAGATAGACTTGTTTCTAACTATATTTCCATCTTAATTTATCTTGTTTATGTATACCCATTTAGTTCCAATTACATTCTTGTCAATTGGTCTTGGAACAAGATCCGAAGTCTTATTTTTCTCTAGTTGGTATAGTTATTCATTCATGGCTTTGACCCAGTGATCATCCTGGCTTGCTTGCACAAAGTTTTTGGGTTCAATCATGGAGAACAATGAAAAAATTGTAGAGGTAGAATTATCTATAAGTTTTTTTGTTTGTTTGTACGCATGTTTCCTTATTTCCAAGATTCTAAATTTCTGAATGATGTTTTTGAACATACATTGATTGGGTCTTTGGCTATGACATTTCCATTCTTTGTTCTTATTTTGAGTCCTCTTGTTCTTTTTTCTCTCCCATTCCATAGTCTTGTAACTCATTGTTGATTAGTTCATCATATTGCATATTATGGTGTTGATATCTCACTGAATGAAGTGGTCCATCATCTACCTTTACATCTATGCTCTCAATTATCTTATGGAACCTTTTGTTACAACAGTTGTATCACTTACTTCTGAAGGAGTATCCTAGCAGAATTCCTTCATCATCTCTAGAATCAAATTTACCTAAGTTGTCTTCATTTCTTTTAATGTAGCATTTTCTTCCAAAAATTTTGAAGTGATTTATCAATGTTGATATGCCATGCCATAGCTCATAATGTGTTTTATCACCATTTAATATTATGTGTGCCTTATTGAGAATGTTGAAAACAGTTTGAACAACCTCTCCCCAAAAGTTTTTGGTTACTTTTGATTCATCAAGCATGGCCCTGGCCATTTATTGAACTATTCAATTCACTACTCCATTATGCTATGGGGTTTTGAAAATAGAAAATTGTCCCTTGATCCCACATTCTTCAAAAAAAATGTTAAATTTATCAGATGCAAATTCTCCTCCTCTATCTGACCTTAAGAGTTTGATTTTTAAGTCCATTTCATTTTCTACATGTGTTTTGAAGATTTTGATTTTGAATTTTTCAAAAGCCTCAAATTTATGACTCAACAATCCAACCCAATCCATTATGGTACAATAATCAATTAACATAATGAAATATATTTCACCTTAAGGAGATTGTGTACTCATAGGTGCATAAAGATATGTATGAATCAACTCAAGAGGTGGAGTGGTGGAGTGTTCTCTTGCCCTGAATTGAAGTCTTCGATGTTTTCCAAACTTACATGACTTGCAGACAGTATTCTCAGGTTTGAACATCTTAGGAATATCTCTCACAACATATTTTCTTCCTAGCTTAACAAGTTGATTAAAAATAAGATGACCTGGAGTCTTTTGTGCCAAATCCAACTCTCATAAGTTTTACCAATGCAACATTTTTCTTTTCCTTCTTCTAGAACATGCACATTCCCTGAAGTTTTGACTTCCTTAAAAATAGTCTTCCATGTATTCACATCCATTACCTTATATCCTCTTCAATGAAAAAGAACATTGTGTCATTGCTCACACATTTGAATTACACTTAATAAGTTATGTTTTACACCATCAACATACAACACATTATGTTCTTTGGTCTTTCCCTTTTTATCTTCATCTAATACAATGATTCATTTTCCTCTGATTCTGGCTGGAGCATTGTTTCCCAAAGTGATATTACCACCTTTTTCTTCAGTTAAGAATTCAAAGTTATCTTTTTCTCATATCATGTGCTTGGAGCAACCACTGTCAATGTATGATTGATTTTCTTTATTTTTGGCATATAGAGCTAGTCCACAATTTTCTTCACTTTTATTTTTCTTCCTTCAAACCTTGGTAAAATATTATTTTTTGTATTGCCTAAAGATAGGCAACAACTTGCTTCTGCATTCACTTGCCTTGTGTCCAAAATTATTGCATATGTGGCATTCGAGGTCATTTAGTAAAGGAGAGAAGGAATTATTGAAAGAATTTTGAACCATATCCTTTTGAGGTTTGTTGAATTTCTTTCATACACTTATGTTATATCTAAAAAATATGCAACTTACAGCCTTATTTCTAAATTTTCCACAAGAGAAACAATATCCATAGAAAAAATTTGGATTCCTTGGAATGAAAAACTTGTAGGAATCAGTTGCTTTCCAACTTGATAAGATTCATGCACTTGTTCCTTCCTTGCTTCATAGTTGGGATGATTCAGTTCTAACTGCTTCTTCTTTTCATCTTTTTCTTGGTTAGGATGACTCTTGTTTACCTTGAGAGCATTTACATAGCTTGTAGGATTTTCACTAGCTATCATGTTGGTGCTTGAATCATCTTTGACAATTTCTAGACTTTCCTTATATCCCATCCATGTCTTGTCATCTAGTGATCTTTGATTGCTTAGAATGTTACCTAGAGTTTCAGATCCTTTTATGAATTGTATTTGAGTCTTGGATGTCTCTAGATATTTTCTTAAGGAAACTATTTCTTCTTCTAGTTTTTCGTAGATATTCTCCTTTTGTTTTATCTGATCCATCAATAATTTTTCGATTCTTTTGGCTTCTTCTAGCTAAATTTTTAAGATTATTATTTCTTCATAGAACTTATTGTATTTATCTTTGTAGACCTGCAACTATTCTTTTCTTAGTGTGTTATTTTTATTTAGTCAGGATATTTCCTCTAGAGCACTAATGAGTTATCCTTCCATATCTACTACAACTTCACACTCTTCTGTGTCTGTTTGATTATATTTTTGTTGTTCCAAAGCCATGAGAATTTGTTCATCCTAAATTATATCTGGCTCATCTTCTTCTTCATCAGAGCTTCTTCTATCCTCCATTGAATAAAATCTATTCATTTTAAAAGAATTTTTTAAATTGCTAGGTTTATCCTTGCCCTTTCTTTCCTTTTCATTGGCGCTATTTCCTTTAAAAGGAAATTTAGAGAGAAAATAACCAACGTTACCACAATGAAAGAATTTAAATGGTAACATACCTTTATATTTTCCAAAGCCCCTCTTCAAATTCCTCATAAAGTTATATTCTTTGTCATTTGAGAAGTGTTCTAATGAATCGTGATCTTGATATGTTGATGATTTGACTGGTGATTTGAATACCATATCCTTTATATTTGGCTTTTCTTTCCTAGTTCTCATCTCATAAGTAGTCAGAATTCCATGGAACCTATACATAATCATTTTGTCTAGTTCATGCATTTCTTCTATAGCTAATACCTTTGCATCAAGTATTGAGGGAAGAGATATAATTACCTTCTGGACTACCATATCTTCTTTAATTTCCACTCCTATCCCTTTCATGGTGTTTACAATCTCATCCACTCTGAGAAAGAAACCGACAATATTTTCATATTCACTCATTCTTAGGATTTCAAACTGCATTATGTGAACTGAAAGTTTGGCCAACTTTACTTTCTCATCTCCTTCATAATTGTTTACCAGTTTTCCCCATATTTCCTTTGCGGATTCCAACTGCATCACTTTAACAAATTTTGTTTCTGCAAGTCTTCCTTGGATAGTGTTATCACTCTATTTTCCTTGGTTGTGGAAGGAAAACCCAAAGGTAACCACAAACCAACTTGTGGATTGGAAGCTAGCCCTTCCAACCAAGATAGGGCTCTCTCTAATAACTCAGGCATAGAAAAGATTGGTTATAAAATAGGAATAATGGCTGGATCTTCAGTTAAGTGATTTTTTCAAAATATGGTGTTAGGGTTGACAGAAACACCCATTGGGCATGGAGTTATAATAAAGAATAAAGACTTTCAAACTGGTTAATATGAACAAAGTAATTTCAAAGGATAGGTATCTAGCAACCTGTTAGTCATCAAAGATAATGTAGTATGGTGGTGAGAAGAAATAAACACATCAATTATAAAAGAGCACCTGTCAGTGGATGAATTCTGTTACAATATCAAAAGATTAATGTAGAAAATTGGATGTGAGATAAATATCATCAATGATGAATTATCTATCTATAATTATCCATTCAAAACAGAAAAATAAACATCATGATAAAAAAAATATAGGAAACATTCACAAGGAAAATAAAATTTCATATTACTAACACAAGAATCTCTGAGAAAAATATTCAAGTCCTTTAGCTTGAAAGCTTTCATTAATATCAAAAACAAATACGACAACCAAAGAGTCATTTTTCTCAAACCCCAAACATCTTCACCCTCCTTTCCTTCACCATATATATAATTACATTATATTCTAACTCAAAAGAGTCGAAATATTTAGGGTTTCTCATTCTAGAAAGAGTTACAACGAATTATTAAGTAATTGCAACGAACTCCTATATTTTAGGGTTTGATTTATTAGTCCAATTAATACAAGAAAATCACATTAAAATTACATGGCTCGGTGACAAAAATATACTCCTTCTAGTCCACATGATGACTTGGAACATTTATCTCAGCTGGCAAATCGAATAAGGACCAATCTTGATCAACTGTGCAATTTCGCAGCGTATCTTTAACTCACTGCGAAATATTTGTTTTCTTCCCATCCTTAATTTTCAAGCCATGAAAAGTGTCAGATGCAGTCTGAACAATATCTTTACCCTCTGTATTGATGAAAATAGGATTACTCCACATTCAAAAACTAAACTGAACTCACAATGAACATTTTCTATGTTAATTCACCACTTTCAATGTAAAACAATGTATAATATTTCACCATGACTCGAGAGATCTGACAGTTGTATTTTTTTTGTTTTAAATGATGGTATCAACTCCTTATATGTCAACTAGTCTTCGATCCACCCTACAATATTCAAAACTCAAAGTAGTTGGACATGATTAACAATAGAAACATGATGATAAGCTACAATAATCTGGCATACTACCTTAAATTCATGTATTTGGAAGGAGCATAATTCAAACTATATCTGACATCATGTCAAGCTAAGAAACTCAATACTACAAGATCATGAACTGATGCTTGAAAAACATAGTAAATCATATCCTTTTCAATATTTAGCAACTTGAGGCATTCATTACTTCAACCTCTTTGGAACCTTGGAAATCTTGCCAACAAATTGATACTACCATATCCTTCACTTCCTATTGAGGTAACCAATCCATATTAACAGATATACTATTTCATTGAACTTGCCTTGCAGAAGCCTCCTCTTATTTCGACAGAGTTAGCAGCTTTGGTGCATATTAAATCAGTTCTCTTGGCACACTTGAGACTTGAAAATGGGCGCATTTGATCAACACTTGGGCTCTTGTTTGGACTCCTGTGTTATTCACTGAAGAATTTATCGCTCGAAATAAAAAGTCAGTATGTACCCCTACTATCAGATGTCGAGGACGTTTCTGTTACCACTTGTGCATTCCTGGGCGTTCCTGTTGTTGATACATTTGACACTCGGTGATTACTTCAACATTTTAGTGATTACTCATAAACAGGAAACCTGACATTGTGCTGTCGACGCTTAGCATTTGATTCTAGATCCTCTGGCTACGTTATTCCTCGTCACCTATAGACTTGGCTCGGGTGCTTTTTTTATGTTTTGGGGTTAATCCCACATGAATGAAGGATTAATCTTCTTTGTTGTTTGTATTACCAAGTGTTTCCACTACATGTTAATTTGTAGTGCAGTAGGTTTGGTCCCTTGCGAGATCCTCCCTTGGTTTGGCTTTTGTCTCGGGTGCTGGTATTTGTGTGTTGTGACCCGAAACCTGTGTTGTGTTTGGAATTAAGCTCGTGGATAAGGAGATTGGGCCTGGGGCCCAATAATTTCTTTCAATAAAAATTTAATAAAACTATATTCCCAACCTAATTTTTTAAATTTAAATATAGTAAATATAGGTAACCTGATAATTGCATGAACGGTCGTTGGTGATGTAGCACAACCTTTAGGTCTCGATTTTGATATGGGGTCTTGGAGATTTGGAATGAAACATAAGAGTTGATCGGGCTATGAGCCCAATAGTTTTTAACAATTTATTACAAGAAATAGTAATGACTCAGGCGCTGTGAAATGGTTGAAGTCTTGGGCGCTGCGAAAAGATCTAGTTTTATAATTTTTTTTGCAAAATTTATATAGTGTTAATAGTGGCTCCAATTGGGGATGCTATCCTCCCTGTGAGGTAGAAAAGAACCTGCATACTGATTCCTTATCCATTGGGTTGTTCTCAAGCTTTTTCCGTAGCCTGCACTATGACTTGTAACCTGCTCTAATTGAGTCCAAACCTGAACCAAATACACTGCAAAATGAAAGATGGTACTGTAAACTCACTGCTGAATAGAAAACTCTGAACTCTAAAATCTAATAATTGCTAAAAACAACACTGAAAACCTCATGCTAAAAAGTTGTTCAAACCTATGAGCTTATTTATATACAAATCATCCTATTCTAAAAACTACAAATTTTGTTGGATCAATTAATATGAAATATCCAATACAATCAATCAAGTAGTTGATCCAATAATTGGACTTCTCGAACATGCTTGAAAAAATCAAAACTGGACAATCTAGCGACAATGGCAACTGATGATAGATTTTGTTTTCACAGTAAAAGAATGGATGAAAGTTTAGACTTAAAAATTCCTCCATATAATTAGCTATAGGATCATATAAGATGAATTTTGTTTGTTGATCCTCAAGATATTCTGTGATGTTAACACATGGATTCAACTGTAAATTGTTAAACCCATGATCAAAATCAAAACATTCTTCATCCTCAATACCAAAGGGAAAAGGAAACAATGTGTCTTTTTTTTTCTGCTGGAGAAGACTTTCAAACGATTGGCTCTGATATTGAAAATCTGGAGACTCTATTTGAACTTCTAAGGCTTCAAGATATTTCTCAAGTTTTTCAGCAAACTCTTCTAGAAAATGAACCTTAGCTTCGAAGATACATTTGCATGACTTTAAATAAGAATAGAAAAATGAAGAAAAGTTTTCATCCACTTCATCATCAGTATACATATCATTCCAGACTTTGAAACCTTGAATAGAAACAGGGGGTTCCACAAACTTTGTTTTCTCCATCCATGTTTCTAGAAAGATGAGCCAAAAAGATGAAAAACGATCTTATAGATTTAGAAGGTCAACCTTCAACCCAACTTCTGCACTTTCCTTGGAATGAATCATAAAAATGTCTGATGAATACATCTTGATGTTTGACTTCAAGAAAATCAGGAAATTCACGAAAATTTGAGATATGTTCCAAAGTCAAACTCAAATCCTCTCCACTAAATTTTGGACCATTCCTTAAAAAGTATTAATCCTTGGGTAAAGGATTAGGAAAACCATAAATTTCTGAAAAGTCCAAGAAAGAAAACCTTGAAGTCACCAATAAATCCCTCAAGCAATGAATCATTTTGATAATGGAGTCGCCATGAAAACTTTGAAATATGGATTCTTCTAAAAATGGAGTCGCCCAGTGAATGATGCATTGTTATAGCACAAGTTGTAGGTTGGGAAAATCCCAAACCAACCACAAAGCAAGTCCTACAACTTGGGAATCCTACACCCAGTGTTACCTTGATGTAGGTCTCGCACTTCAAGGGTGACTCGGTCACTCTAGGGAGGGGATCACGGTGACCCTAGGGGAATTGAGATGAAGATGCAGGGAAATGGAAGTCAAGCTCCTAGAGGTCAAGTCTAAGTGGAATAAAAGGTAGGGAGAGATTCCTTGGAAGTCAAGTAATTGCTTCCCCACAGGTATAGTACTTCTCTGGATGATTGTACCTACTCGAGACACAAGAAAAAACACTTTGAAATGATATATGTTAGTTGGATCAGGAAGTTAAGCTTGTTGTCCCTAATTTCCAACAATATATAATAGTATATATCCACAAGTAAATGGTACTATAAGATACTCAATAAGTGCTAGAGATCAAGTAGAAAGTACAAGAGAAAGACTAGCTAAACTCAAGATGAAAAGCCAATATTCTAGCACAAAAGATAGAGTTGTTGTAAATACTTGTCTGTAGCAAATTATATCAGCCTTGTAACATTCAATGTATTACATAAAGAAAATCAGCCACTTAAATCCCCTCACACCTTTCCAAAAAGTGCGCTAGGCCAAGGAGAGTAAGTTTGCAAACTTTGAGCAAAATCTAATGGTTGATAAGAGAGTTATTCAAGCAAATGAGTAAGGGTTTTTGCATCCCTAATGGCTGAAGATGCAATTTTTTAACAGCATCAAGAAGCACCCCCTTGATGGGGATGCCCTAGTGGTTGTGAGGTGCCCAGGGCACAAGGAGTACAATCCACTTTGCAAGAAGTAAAAGTGACCGAAAATCATGTTTCCCAACGCAATGATTTTATATCTCCAATGAAAAAAGAGTATGACTAGTTCCTTTACTATTGGGTTAATGTAGTCAAATAAACAAAGAGCTGGAGAAACTACCTCCTTGGGGGTGTAATCCCTTTTACTTCCAAAGGGAAGTTTATCTATCTAGGGTTTAATCTAAGAGGGTGTATGCCCTTATACTTCTCTTAGAAAACACTTGTATAATCAATGAGATGAAGAAATAAAATGATGAAGACTATGGTGGGGGTGTATGCCCTTATACTTCCCACCTAACTCCTAGAATAACAATACTTGACTTGAAAAAATGATAGCATAATAGTAAAAGACCATACCAAGATCAAGAGAAATGCCAAGATAATCCACCACAAGAGTTAGAAATCATCATTCAAAGCTAGCGCTAGACCTCCTCCATCAACCATTCATAAACATAGCCATAAACAAGTGAAAAAGAGATAAAAGATCCAAGTGTGGCACAAATTTCAGACCAAGTCCTTTCACAAAAGGGAAAGTTATGTTTTTAAAATGAGATCTTATGATCTATATTTATACAAATGTCACCTAGGTGACTTATCCACAAATTAAGGAGTAAAACACAATATAGGGGTCAACAGCCCTAATATTTCCCCATTTACAAAGTAATTCATTTAAAATTTACTTTTTCACATAAGAAAACCCTAATTTTAGAAGGACATCATGCCTTTAGGAGACATTTTGTCACTTTGAGGAAGTCGTTGGTGTTGGAGAAGCATGGGTAGGCCTCCAAAGGCCACATGTCAAGCATCTAGATGATGTCATTATCATGAATACCCTCTTCTCCTCAAAATGTCCAAGTGTAAATGAGTGACACCTCACCACCAAGCCCTAAGCCCCCTAGGTGACGTCATGTCACTTTTCCTCTCCTAGGAAAAACGTTTGACATGTGGGGGATAGGATATGATGTCCAAGTCATCTTTGAGGCCTTTCAAGTTTGATCTCTCTCATCTGGCATGCGGGCCCCTGGCATCCAACTTGTGGGCTTGTAGCCCCATGGAAGCCCAAGGTAGGCTTGTTCTTCCAAAACTGTCCACCAGCTAGGTCCTGCAAAGATAAATGATCACGCCCTCCAAGGATCTTAAGTAATAACATAATTATAAGTGAATCCAATCAATAAATAATTCATCTAATCATGTGCATCAAATATCACTATATCAAACAATTAACTACTCAAAGACACTATGCGACTTGTCAAGATTGAATATGGGAGGGTTGATGAGGTGTCCTATTGGGTAGATCTTTCCCTAGGTTAAGGAGAGATTCTAAGAGAGCCCTCTCTAAGCCATGTAAAGTGGATGAAGTGATTGGGGTCAAGACTTAATGGACATAGAGCACATGACATACAAGGGGTCATAGTGTCTCATTCATGGGTTCCTTTGTAAAGGGTGTGTTGTAACTTCATCTACAATGCACCTTTTCCATGCCCATCAATTTCCTTTTATCTTCCTTTCATTGTAATTTATTTCATAATAGAATAAGGAGATATTGAAGTTCATTTCCCTGGCATGGTGATCAGATGATTCCAATGTCACCCACAAAAACCTAGTGGAAATGAGAATGTTGGCTCGTGATGAGACCCCCTTTCTCTCATCCATGCAACTGAGAGCCATTACCCTAGTTTGGTGACCAGATGATGGTAATGTGATACCACTAGATATTCATGGACGTGATAGGTCGGCTCGTGATGAGACCTCCTATCCTTCAACTAACCTTTTAAGCATTCTTTATTATATTGTGGGTGCCCTTTACTCAAAGATAAGAGTTTTATTTCTTTCTTGGGTGATCCTTGGGTGCAGCATATAGAAGGTTTATTCAAGGCTTCTATCTTTTACCCAACATCAACCCCTCTGGCTCTTCAACCCCTTCTTCCCATAGAATGAGGGACAACCCCTTCTTGGGTCAATACACCCTAAAATCCCAAGAGATGAGGAAATGGAGGGGAATAATGATGGAAAGTGGTAAGTATGGTCGAGAATGGTACGATGGCTCATTAAGGGATTTCCTAGTAGGAAACCCATTCCCAAAAAATACCACTCACTAGGGCATAATGTCAACCACCAAGGTGAAGCAGGGAAAGAGGAATAATTTCCAAGCATATATCATGAAATCTAGAGCAATCTAAGATACAACATAATCAAATGGCGTAAATATTGAAATGATGCTCAACATAGTAGTGACTTGTACCTCATGGAGAAAGGCCCACTGCCTTCCGGAATTCAGCTGGTGTGGTGGATTCCATATGCAAACCTATGACCATCTGTGGTGGTGAGTGGGTTTTCCATGTATGCAAAGGGTATTTTTGATCAAGTAGTTTCCCGACACTCTATATCTGCAACCTGAGGGCCTGGAGACATCATCTCCTTAGTTATCCACAAAATGGGGATAACATCTCGCTCGTACTTGGGGACATGTTCTCATTGTGGAGTGCATGAGAGCCGCAACATCTCTTGGTAGACCTGTGCCTACAAGGAAACATCAAACTGTCAAGTGTAGGATGGCCTACTCATCCTTGTTCTCATATGATGATAATCAAAACCCACTAAACTAGAAAAAAAAATTAACATTTTTTCAAAAAATTCTAAACTAAGCATGATTTGTGAAAGACCTGCTAATATAATAAAAAAATCATGGACATGGGGGTTATGAAAAAGTGAGAAAAATAATGTATTTATGGTGAACCAGTGGATAGTGGACCTCGCTAATGGAATCTCCCAGTGCTCGCCGTCGTGAACCCTTAGTAACTGCTATCCCCATTTTTTTTTAATTTTTGCAATTTTTTTTAATGTAAAATACATTATCAACCATAAATTCTTTTACCGTATTCGAATTGGGAAAATTAATGCACAATCGAATCGAACAACTGAAATTTTAAATTGTTTTACCAATTCGACCAAATTTGGTAACTATGATTATTTTTTTTACCAATTCAATAACTATGATTACAATGGATGATAGAAAGTTATACATTAGATTATCACTACCACAAGGGTGTTGACTATGCTAGTTTATGAAATCACTGAAATTGCTACCACAGGGGTGTCGACTATGCTAGTTTATGAAATTACGGAAACCCATGAGAAAATGCATGGGTCGTCATTTAACTAATTGTAGATTGTGTTTTGGGCAATGGTTATAAATTTTAGTTTATTTGATGTCCAAGTTTTGGCTGTTGAGGATTTGAGCTTAACCTGATTGTAAATTTTAGTCATTGGATATCTCAACAACAAAATAAAAATGACCATTTCTTGGTATGTTTATAGTTATTTATTTCATGTGGTTTCCTAAATTAATGGAGTCGTGAGAGTGAATGCATATATTTAAGAACATGTGTTTCATATATTCAAATCTAGAGGGGAGTAGGGTATGTACACTTTTGTAGTTGCACGAAGGTAACATGATGGATAATTCTCTTGTAGGTAACATGTAACCACCCATTTTACAACGGTCCTATGGGAATTAAAATAAAAAAATTACTCACATTTTCATAACAGTTATTCTTTATCTTTGGCTTATAAGTTTTTGACTTATCACCCTCTTCTATTATCATTTTCAACTTTGTGTCTCTAGTGGTGGGTGGAGTTTCCACTTGAAACATTGGACAATAAAACTCTCTTACACCATTTTATTTCCAGAAATTTTAACACAAAATATAACCCATTTTAATTGTGCATCAATTGAACTAAAATCTATAAATATCAACAATGAATGAATTATGCCAACTAAGGAATTGAATTTGAGATGAGAAGGTGGAGACAATGCTTTTATTATTATGGCCTCAAGAATGGTTGAACATATTATCTTCACATAACAAAAGTAACAGGGTGTTATTTCCAAGCTTTGGTCTCTGCCCATAAATAGTTCAACCTCAAATTGTAAATGGACTTAATAATATTTTTCAATGCCCAACATTTGTCCATAAATGGAAAACCATCTCAACATAAAAATACTCAATGAAATGCAATATGACTAACCTTATCCCAAAATAAATATAATCTTCAAAATTCCGAACAAGTATTCTTAATACCCTAGAGGAAATGACCAAGTTCCTATGAAAAATGCCCATTAATATAGAGAAAAACTATATCCTTATGAATAGAATTAGTTGTAACCAGTCAAAATTGTTTTTCAATTCATCAAGGATCTCGAAGAGAGGGGGCTCTTCATCCTACAGTTTCCCTCCCTAGATAATATTACCAAAAATTTCACCTACACTCATTCAATCATTTAGAATCAAATTCAACATCCACATATAAGTTTATATGCAATGTAAAAATTATAAAGAAACAAATTCCATAATCATTGTGTTGTTGAACAATGAGTAAATGAGAAAGGAATGAACTAAAGTAAAATGAAGACAATGGTATTTTAGCTTGGTAGTTAGGTTGTACTTGAACAAAGTTTGTTTCCAAGATTAGGTAGTAACAAAATAATGCCATCTTTGTGTTGATGTTTTGGTAGCTGCGGGAGGTATTAACCTCCATATGCAACCTTTGACTAGAATAGAATATTATAGAAGCAAGAGAAACCTTAAACAAATGTCTGAAAACCCTAGAATACTTGTTAGCTTAGCAAAATATATAATATTAAGATATTATCCTCCAAGAAGACAAGTCGGCCCGGACTGGTGACTAGAACCACTATAAATAGAGGATGTCTTGGCTCATTTGTTCACTCACTCACTCTCACTCAAGAAACCAGAAATAGTGTGAAAGTTTGGAGGAGGAGAAACAACAACTGGAGTTGTACGATTTTATCTTTTTCACTCTTTCTGGTACTTTCTCTTGTGCGCTACCCTTGGAGAAGGTGCGCTCTCTTAGTCATCTGTTGGTTCTTGTGTGGCTTCTTAGAATCATTCTTTCTTTCAAAGGTTATGGCGCTCGGGGGTGGTTGCGTGCCTATGGTTGGGTGACAATGGTGTAGCATTATCTATGGTTAAATGAGCACAATATTCTAATAGGTTATGGGTCCACACCACCTTCAAAATAGTCTAACCACTGGAAGGTATATTTGCAGCTCTTTGTCAAGCTTGTTGTATCACAATTGTAGTTGCAGTGCCAATTACAGTTCCAGTTGCAACACTAGTTGTTGTGCCAGTTGCAGCACCAGTTGTAGTGCCAATTGAAACACCAGTTAAAACACCAGTTGGAGTGCCAATTGTAGCTCTAGTTGCAATGCCAGTTGCAACACTAGTTGCAGTGCCAATTGCAGTTCCAGTGGCAGTACCAGTTGCAGTGCTAGTTGCAGTTCCAACACCAGTTGCAGTAACATTTGCAATGAAATTTTATGTGAAGTATCGGGACTAATTTTTTGGTTTTTCCTAGTGTGCATTACCCTATCACATCTACAGCTACCTCCAGATTGCAAGTTGGAGTAGTTTAAAATTTTTGGTTTCATCATTGCTTGTCACTGTTGATGGATGGTGTCGCTGCTTCCAGAGGTATGTACTTGTATATGTTTAAACTGTATAACTATCTTGAGGGTGTTTTCATGAGAAGGGATATTTTTTCCAAGTAGCAATAGTAGATCTAGAGGGATCTTGGATCTAATACATTCATAGGAACAACACACTCTCTAGTTTGGAAAGAATACTTGTCTTAGAAGAAAAACAACTCAACTGAAAGAATAGCCAAACTCCAGGTTTGCATATCAGGTTTGATATTTTTAATATTATTGTTGCTTAAGTGAGTATTGAAATCCTTTATATTTTATTAATGCTAGGAACAAATGAATACTTAGTAGCATGTACTATTAACATAAACACTTATTGTACTTAATTGCAATATGAACGAACATCTCCTCTAGGAGATATTTCTTGTTCTTGTTCTCAGGCAAGACACCTTGGTAATTCTATAATGAATTACCAGGAAATTGATATGTTCTTATACAAAATGTTATTATATTTGAAATACTTTTTCTCTTGTTGTTTATGTTTCGGGCAGGTTATCCTACGTATTCTAGGAAGGTTACCATAGAAAATAAAGACTTGAAAGGACTTAGAGGGAGTCAAAATCCATAGGGATTCATTGAAAAGGAATAATCCATCTTGGTTTCATGAAACTTTGTAGGACGCAAAGGACCATGCAATAGACATAAGTGTGGTATGAGGATTCTCACATATAGAGGGAGATGACTTCAAAATTTGAGATGAAGGATATTACAGGACTTCATCAGATACATGGTGTGGGAAGGAGCAGTGATCCATATTTTATGAGAAGAAAGAAATGAATACATATTATTATCAAAATATTTTTAACATAGAATAACAAATATATAGTAAAATTGGTTTATATTCAATAAGGAAATAAGTTGAAACTGTAAAATGCAACGGAAAACAAGCTTCCTATAATGGTGGTGGATTATCTATGAGAAGAGATGTGACGGTTGTGATCATTCGCAAGAATATGATTACAAGAGGCTCTCAAGGCATTTTTACAATAAACAGGAATGTAAAAAACCATAGACATCCAAAAACCTAACCCTAGGAGATGAAGCGCCAAAAGTCATGTGGGCCTCGTTTGGGTAAGTTAGTTCATCAACTTCCCGGGGTCGTAACTTTTTCATACGATATTTGTTTTAGCTACACGATATCCCATTGGAAAGGTCTATCCAAGGAATACAAATGTTGCCTATGGCGAGCCCTAAAAACATTGTTTAGGGGCTCAAAACGACCTCGAAAGTTAGGGACCCGAAAACTAGGAAAACACTGTTGAACTGGAAAACTGCCAAAATGAGCCAGTTGGAATAGGTGGGAGGCCACCGATATCCATATGGATCAATCCTCCCCCCTTAGGAACAAATGGTATCCATTTCATTGAGTTCCCCCATTAGATGAGGAAAGTTTTGCTGAATTTGGCCCCAGGTGAGCCATTTTCCTTGGTGCAAGAGTTGCCCTTCTTTGATAAATCGATAAAGTTGGATCCTTTGTTGGCAAGTTCCCTTGACTTGTTTGTCCACAATCTGATCACTGTATTCCTATTGTATGCAGTCGGGGTTGAGCTATATTGATTTCAGTTGTTCTTCTATCACTGAGGTGTCCAATAATGGTGGGAAATAAGGTCAAAGGATATCCACGTTGAACACTGGGTGTAGGCCAAGGAAAGGAGGAATGTTGAGCTCAAAAGCATTATCACCCATGGCCTTGGTGATGGTGTAAGACCCATAACAGAGTGAGAGAAGCTTATGATGGGGTCTAATCAGGCATTCTTTCTTCAAATGCAACCAAACTTTGTCGCCCACCTGAAACTTATGTGGCACTCGGTGTTGATCATGGTGTTGCTTGTACTTGTCATTGGACTTCTGTAGGATATCTTGAACATGTTGACTGATGTACTAGATCAGCTCAATAAACTAGGTGTCTTTTTCAACTTCAGTTGGATCAAGATATGAATCAGTCAAGGTGACCACAAGGGGTAGTGCAACATCTATGGGACCCAATGGTTGGAATCCCAACCCCACCTGAAAGGAGTTGTGGCCAGTTTAACTATGCAAGGCTCTGTTGTAGCTATGTTGGAAATAGGGAAGACTCTCATCCCATGTGCTATGGTTCATTGAATTATACATGTGCAGGATATGCATGATAATTCTATTTACGACCTCGTTTTAGACATCTATCTGGGGGTGGAAGGTCGTGGATTTGTTGACCTTGGTATCCAACAGTGACCAAAGGCTCGACCAGAATATGCTGAGAAATAGACTGTCCCAATATGATACAATGGTTTGTGGGATTCCAAAATGTACCTAGACTTGTTCAAACAAGAGCTTGGCAGTGGCCTCTACTGTGATGCTCTTCTTGCAAGATGACAAAATAGCCATGTTAGAAAAGTGATCAACAACAACAAAAACACATTCATTTCCTCGCTTGGTGGATGGGAGGCCCGACATGTAGTCCATGGAGATGGATTCCCATGGCCTTTCAAGATTAGGAAGAGGGGTGTACATGCCCTGTTTCTTAGTGTTCGGATTGGAAATAGCACAAGAAATGCATGACCCGATATACTTGTTGATCTCCTGTCGAAGTTTCAGCCGGTAGAAATGTTTCTGCAGCATTACGACTGTATTTTCGGTGTTGAAGTATCCTGCCACCCGACTGTAGTGAGATTCCCAGATCAATTTCGCTCGCTCACTTGATGGAACATGGATGTGGCCTAGAAGACACAACAACCCATCCTGAAGATGGAAATTAGAGACAACTGTGTTTGCGACGAACATTTGTTAGGTGGTGGCGAAGTCTGGGTCTATCTCATAGAGTTGGGGCCATCCATAGGTCTCATGGCCAGAAGATTCTACCACCATGGTGAGTGGCATGACTGGAAATCTACTGATTCAATCAATGATGCGGTTGGTGATTCTTGTTTATACTTGATGTTGAGGTGGAATTGATGCAAGTATGTGGACCACTTCTTATGGTGGTCATTCTGCAATCTGCCTTGTCTCTGCATGAACTGCAGTGGCTTATGATCAGTGTGGATGATTGTCTCCTTCCCAAGAATGTAATGTCTCCATTGGTGACATGATTTCACAATGGAGTACATTTCTTTGTTGTAAGTAGGGTATTTACGGACAACATCTGATAGTGTCTCACTATTATAAGCCATGGGGTGGTCGTGCTGAGTGAGAACGATGCCCACAAAATAGTCTTAAGCATCTATCTCAATATCAAAGGGCTACTACAGGGCCTGTAGTGAAAGTACTGGGTCTGAGCACAAGCGATGATTCAAATCATATAACGCTTGTTGTTGGGACTATCCCCTCAAAAAAAATTCCTTACCATCACCCCTGGTTACTTGGTTGAGGGCCCATGCAATATGGGAGAATCCTAACATGAACCTGCGATAGAAATTGGCAAGGCCTAAGAAGCTTTGAAGCTTAGTGAGTGTGGTTGGGGCTGGCCAGTCATGGATGACTTGGATATTGGTTGGATCCACATGTACACCATGTTGATCAATGATCTAGCCTAGGTAATGGACCATGTCCATGCTAAAGGATCATTTTTCCAAGTTGGCATATAGCTTGTGCTGTCACAGGGTGTGCAAAACTTGTTGACTATGTTGCAAGTGTTCTGCCCAAGTCTTGTTTTAAATGAGAATGTCATCCAGATACACCACTACAAAATTATTGGTGAATGGTCGTAGGATATCATCCATCATCTTCATGAAAGTGGTTGGAGCATTTTTCAAGCCAAAGGGTATGACCAACCATTCGAAAAGACCTTCCTTTGACTTGAACGTGGACTTCCATACATCTGTTTGTTCTATCGAGACCTAGTGGTAGCCAGACTTCAAATCAATATTACTGAAGTATTTGGCCCCCGTGAGTTGATCAAGGAGGTCGTCGATTTGGGGAATCGGGTACCAGTTTTTGTCTGTGATTTTATTCAAGGCTCGGTAATCAATCTAGATTCACCAGGTTCCATCTTTCTTCTGTACCAACACGATTGGGCTCCTACAAGGTGATGAGATAGGACACATGTGCCCCTTTTAGAGTAGTTCTTAGATCTACTGCTTGATATCCTCATTCTCTAACATAGAGCGATGGTATACTAGCCCATTGGGAAGTGGTGCATCGGGGTTCATATCGATGGAGTGCTTGACTTGATAGTGTAGTGGTAACTCAGTAAGTGAGGAGAAGATATATGAGTATTCTTCCATGACCTTATCCACTTGCTTATACTATGTGGAGAGGTCAACCACGAAGACTCTAGATGTGGCTGCAATCTTTCTCTCATTCTGAGAGTGAATCATGAAGAAAACAAACTTCCTTGTCTGAGAGATGACCTTCCTGCATTTCTTGGCAGAGATCAAGGAAATAGCACTAGGTGGGACTGCCTCCAGTATCCTGTACAATTTCTTGTTCAAAGTAATAATAATACTGTGAGGCCTAGACTCATATACATCATGGTGTTTCCATAAATATGGTTGGCCCAAAATAACATTACAAACTTCAAGAGGGGCAACATCACACAATACCTCTTCTTTGAAGGGCTTGATTTTGTATGACATGAGACATTGTTGGCTGATGCAGATGTCACTTCCTTGGCGGAGACAACTGATGGTGTAGGGTTGCGGGTGAGGTGTTGTTGGTAGGGTGAGGTGCTTGACAAACTTTGTTGAGATGAGGTTCTTCTGTTTACCGCTATCAACGATGAGGTGCATCGGGGTACCCTTCACCCACATATGTGAATGGAAAAGGTGCTCGTCTTCCTCTGTCTTGTCTGGTTCACTAGGATGGAGCTTGGTGGTAGCAATGGCATCATTGGATTCTGCATCAATGATCTGTCCCACATCTGATTTAGAGGCTTTCACCTCAGCCACTAGCGACTGCTTTGAGCGGTAATCAGCAGTGTTATGTCAGGGCCTCTTATGGAAGTCACACCACTTCTTGGTATCTTTATTTGTCTTTCTAGTGTCCTTATTTTCTTGCATCTTAGACTGGTTGTCCTGAGGCAGTCCATGTTTTCTCTATCCTTTTTTCTACGGGTTGGGGTCGCCCTTTCCTGGATTTTTCTGTGAGGGGTTCCCAGGCCCAAATTTCGGCATCTTTTTTTGAGCTTCTTCTTGATTTTGATGACATATCGGTAGGTTGCACCCAAGGATGAGATGTCCATAAACTCCATTTCGGCCTAGATGTATCTATGCAGACCACCACGATACGTGAGCACTAGATGTTACTCAAAATATTTGATACTCAGCTTGGTGGGAAAGGTATGGAAGATATTTGTGAACTCGGGCACTACTTGGTCTCTTTCCTGTCGTAGTGTGGTCCATTGTTTATACAAGTCGTCATAACTTCCAACATGGTAGTATTTTTCCTTAATAACATCCCTGAAGGAATCCCAGGTGACCACGACTGTAAATAATGAGGGTTATTCTATTTCCTTCTTCTCATAGAAAGTTTCCCACCAATCTTTGACATGGGGAATGACTTTGAGGAGCACAAAAGTAATCTTTTCTCTATTAGAGAAGTTATGGAAAGAGAAATACCCTTCTAGAAGATTCAACCATTTTTATACAACATTTGCGTCTATCTGACCTTCAAATATAGGAATATTGAAGTTGATTTGTACCTTGAAGGGGGAAGCGCCTCCATTTTAGGAAGATGCGTCACCTGTTGGTAGCCACCGAAGGATTTGTGCAAAACTATACATCGTCTCGTTTCTCTATTACATGAGGGATTCCTCGAGAAAAATTTTGAAGGCATCTCTTGTCTCGTCGTCGTTATTTTCTCCCTCCATGAGAGGTTGCTTGGGTGTGCAAGAGCTTTTATCCTCAAGAGAAACAAGCTCAAGACCCAATTCTTTGTACCCTGACCTCGTTGGGGACATGAATTAAGAACGACAAGGAGAAGACCTCTTTGATACCATTTATCTAGATTTTATGAGTAGAATGAAACGAATATAGATTATTATCAAAATATTATTGACACAGAATAACAAATATACAATAAAATTGGTTTCAGTTCAATAAGGAAATAAGCTAAAACTGTAAAATGCAGCAAAAAACAAGCTTTCTAGAATGGTGGCAGCTTATATCTGAGAAGAGATGTGATGGCTATGCGCATTTGCAAGAAGATGATTAAAATGAGTCTCTCAAGACCTTTTTACAATAAACAGTAATGTCAAAAACCCTAGACATCCAAAAACCTAACCCTAGGAGATGAAGCGCCAAAAGTGATGTGGACCCCATTTGGGTAAGTTAGTACATCAACTTCTCGGGGTCGTAAATTTTGCATACAATCTTTTTTTTAGGCGCACGATATCCCATTGGAAATTTTTATCCGAGGAATACACATGTTGTCAGTGGTGAGCCCTAAAAATGTTGTTTAGCACCTCAAAAAGTCCCCAGAAGTCATGGACCCGAAAACTAGGAAAAAATTGTCAAACTGGAAAACTGCCAAAATGAGCTAGTTGGAATAGGCGGGAGGCCACCGAAATCCACCTAGATCATGTAGCGAGGCTCCAACACTTATCCACAGATGATAATATAGATTACATTTCCACTAAGCCTCTGTCTAGGACAAGCTTGGAGGGAATGAAAAAATTTCCCTGGGGGAGCATTGATGATTGTAACATCGTGTTAATATTCCAATATTGATCAGACATACTTTAGAATGTGGGAATAGGCTCAGATGTAATATTCAATGGATTGAAGATTTGAGTTTCTTCTAGATCTCCTATGTGTGATTTCCATCGTGCCTTGAAACTCTCACGAGTAGGTAAGTAGTTAACTCACAAGTAGGTGAGTAGCCCCAATAAGTATCGGGTTGACTCTATCTCCACATGAAATGGGTTGCAGATCAGGGGAGATAGGGAACATATGCATCCAAAGTAGATGTCCCTAGACCTACATTTCGATGGACTGAAGACTCAAAGTTCTTGAGGTGCAATTGCATGTGTTTGATAACATCGATCTGAATGCATTCACGGAGTGATCCTATAAGAGGATCACCATGAGATGTTTGTGGCTCTGATGAGGTCATGATTCTTTTCATGGGACAAGAACAACCAGAGGTTCTAGACACACATGTCTGATAGCATCGAGACAAATGCATTCACGAAGTGATCATATGAGAGGATCAATTATGAGGTGAATGTGGCTCCGATGAGGTCATGATTCTTGTCATGTGACAAGAATGACCCAAGGTGCTAGACACATGGTGGTGGAGATGGATCATCAAAATAGATAAATGAGGATCATGGATATTGTGATATTTTCTATGACAAAAGAATACCAATAACAAGTACGACGATATGTTTTGATGCCAAATGGTGTTGAAAGTGATGATCTATGATGATGCTATCGGTCTGCAAGACCATGTAGGTCTTATGCCATGTGACATGGTTGGATAATGATGATAGTAATGATTATACTCACGACATGGGTGTAGCCATGGATGAGCATGTCATGAGGGTGTAGCCCATGATTATGATGATGATGGTGATGACACACACTATGATATGTAGCTTTATTTTTCTCTAGCGGGTTGTGGCCCCTGGATGATATTGACAAGTCCACATGGTTGCAGCGATGTGTGACGTAATGATGCTACCAGTAGAACGGTCTGCATAACCATGATGAGAGGATCATGGAATAGCAAGAAAGGCTATGAAGACTAGAAGGGAACATCATGGTTAAATACCACCCTAGCTAAGAGGGAGTGTTTATTTTTTGGTATTTGTAGGAGGTATTAACCTCCATATGTAGCATTTGACTAGAATAGAATATTCTAGAAGAAAGAGAAACCCTAAACAGATGTGTGAAAACACTAGAAGACATGTCAACTCATCAGAATATATAATATTAAGATATTATCCTCCAGGAAGACAAGTCAGCCCAGACTCGTGACTAGAACCACTATAAATATAGGGCGACTTGGCTCCATTGTTCACTCACTCACTCTCACTCAGGAAACTAGAAACAATGTGCAAGTTTGGAGGAGGAGCAGTAGTAGCTGCAGTTGAATATTTTTCTCTTGTTTATTATTTCCAGTGTTTTCTCTTCTGCCCTACCCTTGGAAAAGGTACGCTCTCTTGGCCATCTATTGGTTCTGGTGTGACTTCTCGAAATCATTCTTTCTGTCAAAGGTTACGACACTCGAGGGTGGCTCCGTTCCTATGGTTGGTTGATAATGGTGTAGTATTGTCTATGGTTAAACGCACACAATATTCTAATAGGTTATGGACCCACACCATCTTCGGAACAACCTAACCACTGGAAGGTATATCCACATCCCTCTTTCAAGCTCGTTGTAGTACAATTGCAATTGCAATTCCATTTGTAGCACTGGTTGTAGTGTCATTTGCAAAACTAGTTTTAGTGCTAGTTGTAGCAGCAGTTGTAGCACTAGTTGTAGTGCCAATTGAAACACTAGTTGCAACACCAGTTTTAGTTCCAGTTGCAATTTCATTTGCAACACTAGTTGTAGCAGCGGTTGCAGTTCTAGTTGCAACAGCAGTTGCAGTGCCAATTGGAGTTCTAGTTGTAACACCAGTTGCGGTACCAGTTGCAATGAAAGTTTATGTGAAGTATTGGGACTAATTTTTGGTTTTCCTAGTGCACCTTACCCTAGAACATCTACAACTACCTCTAGATTGCAAGTTGGATTACTTTAAAATTTTCGGGTTCATCATTGCTTGTCACTACTACTGGATGGTGCCACTGCTACCGAAGGTATGTACTTGTATATGTTTAAAATGTATCACTATCTTGAGGGTGTTTGTAGGAGAAGGGATATTTTTTCCAAGTAGCAATAGTATATCCAGAGGGATCTCAGATCTAATACATTCAACGGAAAAGCACACTCTCTAGGTTGGAAACAATACTTGTCTCAGAAGAGAAGAAACTCAAGAGGAACAATAGCCAGACTCGAGGTTTGCATATCAAGTTTGATTTTTTTATTATTGTTGATTAAGTGAGTATTGCAATCCTTTATATTTTATTAATGCTAGGAACAAATGAATACTTAGTAGCATGTACTATAAATATAAATTCTTATTGTACTTAATTGCAATATGAAATAACATCTCCTCTAGGAGATATTTCTTGTTCTTGTTCTTAGGCATGAAACCTTGGTAATGCTATAATAAATTACCATGAAATTGATATGTTCTTATACAAAATGCTATTATATTGGAAATGATTTTTCTCTTGTTGTTTCTTTTTTGAGAAGGTTAGCCTACGTATTCTAGGAAAGTTACCACAGAAAAGAAATACTTGAAAGGACTCAGAGGGAGTCAGACTTCAAAGGGAGTCATTGATTAGGAAGAAGCCATCTTGGTTTCATGACACTTTGCAGGATGCAAAGGGGCATGCAACAAACAAAAGAGTGGTCCGATGATTCTCTCAGATAGAGGAAGTTTACTTCATAATTTAAGATGAAGGATATTGTAGGACTTAATTAGATACATGGTGTGGGAAGGAATAGTGAGGCTCCATCACTTATCTAGAGATGAGCAGATACTTGACATTTTCACTAAGCCTCTACCTGGGAAAAGAAGGAATGAAAATTTTTCTCCGGGGGAGTATTGATGATTGCATCATCATGTCGATATTCCAAGATTGATCAGACGGACTTTATCATGTAGGAATATGCCCAGATGTAATCTTTGACGGATTGAATATTCGAGTTGCTGCTAGATATCCTATGTGTGAATTGCATCAGGCCTTGAAACTCTCATGAGTATGTGAGTAGTTAAATCATGAATAGGTGAGTATCCCCGATAAGTATTGGGTCGAATCTATATCGACAGGAGCTGGGCTACAGACTAGGGGAAATAGGGAACATCTACATCTAGAGTAGATGTGCCCCAACGTAGTTTTCAATGGACTAAAGACTCGAGATGCTTGAGGTGCAATTCCATGTGTCTGATAGCATCAAGTTGAATGCATTCATGGAGTGATCCAATGAAAGGATCACCATGATGTGTTTGTGGGTCCAATGAGGTCGTGATTCTTGTCATGGGACAAGAACGACATGAGGTGCTAGACACACGTGTCTGATAGCATTGAGCTAAATGCATTCACGGAGTGATCCTAGGAGAGGATCAACTATGAGGTGAATGTGGCTCTGATGAGTTCATGATTATTGTCATGGGACAAGAATGGCCTGAGGTGTTAGACACATGGTAGTGGAAATGGATCATCAATATAGATAAATGAGGCTTATGCATATTGTGATATTGCCTATGACAGAAGAATACCAAGAACAAGTACGACAATATGTTTTGATGCCAGATGGTCCTGATAGTGATGATCTATGATGATGTTGCTGGTCTACAAGACCATGTAGGTATTATGCCATGTGATATGGATGGATAATGATGATAGTAATGATGATACTCATGACATGGGTGTAGCCATGGGTGAGCACATCATGTGGGTGTATCTCAGGACGATGATGGTGACACACACTATGATATGTAGCTCCAGTGTTCTCTTGCGGGTTGTGTGCCCCTAGATGAGATTGATAGGTCCACATGGGTGTAGCCATGTGTGATGTAATGATGCTACTAGTAGCATGGTATGTGTAACCATGACGAGAGGATCATGGCATAGCGAGAAAGGTTATGAATACTAGAGGGGAATATCATGGTTAAATACCTCCCTAGATAAGAGAGAGTGTTGATGTTTTGGTATATGCGGGAGGTATTAACATCCATATGTAACCTTTGACTAGAACATAATATTTTGGAAGCAAGAGAAACCCTAAACAAAGGTGTGAAAACCCTAGAAGACATGTCGGTTTAGCATAATATTTAATATTAATATATTATCCTCCAGGAAGATAAGTCGGCCCATAATGGTGACTAGAACCACTATAAATAGAGGGCATACTGGCTCATTTGTTCACTCACTCACTCTTACTCAGGAAACCAGAAACAATGTGCAATTTTGGAGGAGGAGAAACAACAACTGCAGTTGTACGATTTTCTCTTGTTCAATCTTTCTCGTACTTTCTCTTGTGCGCTACCCTTGGAGAAGGTGCACTCTCTTGGTCATCTGTTGTTTCTCGTGTGGATTATACAAATCATTCTTTCTTTCAAAGGTTATGGTGCTCGGGGGTGGTTGCATTCCTATGGTTTGGTGACAATGGTGTAGCATTGTCTATGGTTAAACGAGCAAAATATTCTAACACTTTGTGTTAGCACATAAAGTTGTCATGGGTCATATGTAGTTGTTGTTAAGACCTAGGTCCACACCTCTGTCGAGTCTCTCTCTTTTCTGCATGACTTCCTATATTTTTTTCCTCTTCTAGTTGATAAATTGAGGCCGGTCAAGTCCTTTGTATGCAAAAGAAAAAACTATGAGCAAAATGCAACGTTAAGAGCAATCCATTTCGAGCTTGAAATACAAGAAAGTAGGAAGGTTCAATTTTCAACGGAGGAGATCCCATGTGAAGTTTAGATTAATGGCTCTTGTGTATTCATAGTTTCAAAGTCGCACAAGGATTGATGATCAGACAAAAGCTACGAAGTCCCGAAGTAATGAGAGGTTGCCACGTCAACCGGTAGAAAGTCACTTTGGGAGATATTCATGTTTGCATTCAAAAGCTCCTGAAGCCCAAAGTGTCGAAGTAACGAGAGGCTGCCACGTTGACCGAGAGAAATTTACTTTGAGATATATTCATGCATGCCTTCAAAATATCCCGAAGCCCGAAGTATCGAAGTAGCAAGAGGCTGCCACGTCAACCGAAAGAAAGTCACTTCGGGAGATGTTCATGCCCGCGTTCAGAATATTTTAAGCCTGAAGTGTCGAAGTAATGAGAGGCTGCCACGTCGACCGAGAGAAAGTTACTTTGGGAGATTTCCATCCGAGCATCTTGAATTCTCGAAGTGATGTCAGGCTGCCACGTCGTTTCAATCCCTACCACTCCATGGGTTTTTTTCAACTCAACACATGGCACTTATCCATCGATGATGCATAACATTCATTTCAGGATGCCACATCACTCCGAGCCCATACCACTCCAGGATTTTTTCATGCTTCACAATCCAAAATCCCTAAAGCCCGGAGTGTCAAAGTGTCTAAGACACATGGCGCTCATCCATCAATAGTTGTGATATCACAATGATGTCAATCCACCAAGTCAGATTCGAGAGATCATCCCCCGAGAGATATTCTTGCTCATCCTTCAAAGCTCCCAAGCACCAAAATTAGCTCCATCTCTAAAGATGATTAAAATCATTATGGAGTTCGCAGACAGATAAATTTTAGCGGGGGCGCTTAAATAGAAGGGTGTTCCCAGATCACAGATTGCAATAGATGGACGACCACACTTCATTGCAGGGACATAACATGCTCGAACGTTAAAATTCTATATCGGTCCCGCAATTGAAATCGTGGTATAGCGGAAGAGGTACGTGGTAGTTTGTGGTGAATTGTGGTGGGTGAAGTGGTGTGGACCCAAACCGCCCTTGGCAACTTCCACAATAATGTGATTATATAGGACCCAATCCAAGAGAAATGCGTGGAAACAAACTAGGCGTTAAGCCTCATCCTGATCCTAAGGAGAAATCATTTAATGAAAGAAGGATTGGTGGTTGAACAATCGACTCCCCCCCTAAATGGAAGCATGGGGGGTCTGGTCAAAGAGACAAAAAACTATCAGCATGAAGTACCAGAGAGGGCAGTTTCTCCTACAAGCACATACTGACTAGAGTTTCTTTCTAACAGAAGGAACAGGATAGACAAGAGAAGACAAGGGTCAGCTCATAGTGGTGGACTATTTTGATTATAAATACATCTGATGAATGACATAATAAAAGGAGAGGGGGTTCAACCCAAGACTGGAGGAAGTTTTGAGAAGGGTAAATTCATGGAGCTAGGTTACACTTTCGTAACAATCGAATCTCCAAAATTCCAATGTTTTTTTGGCCGAAAGATATTTTTTTCAGTCGAACTAGTTTTCAGCCGAACCATTGAACATCAAATCGAATGGTACGGTGACGATGCCATCGATTTTCGTGTAGAATTTTAGCTAGATGGATTTTTTTCATCCGACAATATTTTTTGGCGAAAAGATATTACGTTCGAAAACATATTTCGTCCGAAACATTCTTTCGGTCGAAATATCTTTTCGGCTGAAATATCTTTTGACCGAAAACATGTTTATATATTAACCGCACATTGGAATTGTTTGGTCTTTTGAGCTCTTGGTGAGTGATAGTGATTTCTGTTGAGTCATTTGTTTGAGAGGTCATTGGCATGGTCTATTGAGTCATTTTTTGATTCGTTGTGTCCATTTGAGCGGTCGTTTGAGCATTCGTTTGTTGTGGTTTGTTGGCGAAGCTGTCTGTTGCTATCATTTGTTGTGGTCTGTTGGCGCGATCTATTATCAGAGTTGTTTCCAAGGTTTGTTGGCATGCGGATGGGCGTTGGATCTACAGGTATGTATTTTTTTTTAATTTCCATTAAATTTTTATGTAATTTAAAACTTAAATTTAAATTAATTTTTTAATTTTTTAATTTAAATTTTATGTTGGATCTATAGGTCGTTTGTCGTTTGTCGTGTACAGAGAAGTCGTTGGTGGAGCTGTCTACTATGGTCATTTGTTGTAGTTTGTTGGCAAGTGGACAGGCGTTGGATCTACAAGTATGTATTTTTTTTGAATTTCCATTAAATTTTTAGGTAATTTAAAACTTAAATTTAAATTAAACTTTTTAATCTTTAATTTAAATTTGGTTGTGACATGGTCGCGGGTGTCCAACTATGTGGCGAAGCCGTGGGAAAACCAAAGGCTTAGCCACAGGGTTGGCCCCCTGCGGCCAAGTCACAACCCGCAGAATGTGACTTGGTCGCAGGGGGGCAGCCTTGTGGCCAAGCCTAGGGCGTGCCCACGGCTTGGCCACAGAGCTGGACACCCATGGCCATGTCACAGCAAAATTTAAAATAAAAATTAAAAAAATAATATTTAATATATAATATTTTCTTTAAGATTTTCTGCAATCAAACAGTAGACAGAATGTTTCCTAGATTTAGAATGAGATAGACATGCATTGTTTTAAAATAATGATTACATGAATATTATCTCAACATTGAGTTGATTATTTTCACCCAAACATCAATAAATCAATGAACAAGTTAGACGGCTATGACTTGGCTGTGGGGGACCAGCTCTGTGGCCAACTAGTTGGTGTGCCCACGGCTTGGCCACAGAGCTGGACACCCATGGCCATGTCACAACAAAATTTAAAATGAAAATTAAAAAATAATATTTAATAGATAATATTTTCTTTAAGATGTTTTGGATTCAAATGGTAGACGGAATATTTCCTGCATTTAGAATGAGATAGACAGGAATTGTTTTAAAATAATGATTACATAAATATTATCTCAACAGTAAGATGATTCTTTTCAACCAAACATCAAGAAATCAATGAACAAGTTAGACCTTTATTATGAGGTTCCATTTTTATATTTGTACAATAAGATTCTCAATAATTTAGGATATAGGTGGACCTACTGAAGTAAACAATGCAATTTATTAAACAACGCAGCTTCGAAAGTCAATAATTGAATACAATGATCAAAATGAAACTATATAAGTATATAAAACCTTTTTTTTCAAGCTGCTTTGCAACCTTTTAAAAAGTTTCAGATAGTTGTGAGGAATAGGAGTTGGGTGAAGAGTACAATTTATAAGTTTCATATAGTTGTTAAGAGTAGGGGTTGGGGTGAAGAGTAAGGGTTGGGGTGGATATTTGTAATTTGTAATTTAATTTTTAATTTTTAATTTAATTTTGATTTGTAATTTAATTTGTAGATTTGTAATTTAATTCGTAGATTTGTAATGTAATTTAATTCGTAGATTTTTAATTTAATTCGTAGATTTGTCATGTAATTTAATTTGTAGATTTGTAATGTAGATTTGTAAATATATTACAAATAAATTTGTTCTTCTATTTCTTTCTTTTTTTTAAATATAAATATGTTTTTATGTTCCTTTAAATATAAATTTCTTCTTCTATTTCTTTAAATATAAATATGTTCGTATATTCTTGTTT
>JZKD02S1673444.1:432428-443863 GCA_000966675.3 Picea glauca | reverse complement strand
ATATATCTCTTAGTAAAGTTAGATCTAACTACATTGAATTATAAACCATTTACTGTCACTAAATTTTTTTTATACATCTAATTACATGAATTATACAACATTTACTATCACTAAAAACAAATTATAGGTAAAGATATTAGTTTGTGCCTGAGCAGACGGCCAGGAGCTGAATCTTCCATCTTTCACTCTAGTGTTAAAGATTTAGATTCAAATGCCCTTCTTTTATGTTCATAGATAATATCTTATTAAAATTGGTTGTGACTTGGCCGCAGGGGGGCAACCCTATGGCCAAGTTGTGGGCATGCCCACGGCTTGGCCACATGGTTGGCCCCCTGCGACCAAGTCACAGTCATTTCAAACATTTTGTATTTTATAAAAATTTCATAAAAAATTCAAACTGTCCAACTTTTTATTTCAAACGTTTAGTGATATTGAGTAATGACCTATAGGTAAAGATATTGAGTAACTTTTTTAGTGATGGATATTCATTTTAAAAGTAAAAAATATGCTCACAATCTACATGGATTGCACTATGGATTGCACTAGTACATGGATTATATTTTGTTTTTTTTGGATTTGTGCAATATTTTTTATTGTTTATCAAAATAAAGTAATATAAAAGTGACATTGCATCTACACATTTTCATGAACACCATTTGTATTTTTGATGTGATTATTCCCCAAAAAAATACTAAAAATACCGATTTGAAGAACATAAAGCAAAAAATGCATGTTCATTTTGATAATATTGAAAATTTGCATTTCAAATGATTTTGAGAACATTGAATTTCTTAAGTAATCAATTTTAGATGAAAATTATTAATAAATAGCAATTATTATATCATTACAAAATGTAGTAGATGAATCTATTAGTAGTACTTCTGATAGATTATCTTCAAAATTTCTAGCTCGTCCACCCTTATTGAATTTTTAGGTTCCTAAGAGTCTTGCAATTTTTTAAGTTTTGGTTGACTAAAATCTCTCTCTAGAATTATTTTAACTAAGTGTTTAAAAAAAAAATCAATTTAAAAAAAAATCTCAATCGAGAGTTGTAAAAAGATCTAGTTTGATAATTTTTATCAAACCCCACCCTTATAATCTTTTGATCTAATAGAATCAATTATCGCATTTTGGTAAAAGAGTATATATATATATATATATGAAAAATTACATGTTTATATGTTCAAATTATACACACAAACAATAAATTTATAAACAATTTACGGATTTACTTAAAAATGTAAATTTGATATAAATAATTTATAAACAATATGGATTTAGTGAATTCGATATAGACATTTAACAATCAAATATTAGGAATAGAGTAATCATTTAAGTGATTATTTTGTGCTTGAGCAGTCAGCCAGGAGCCGAATCGACTATCTTTCACTCTGGTGTTAAAGATTTAGATTCAAATGCCCTGTTTTTCTATGAGCAGATAATCTCTTATTAAAATTGGTTGTGAATTGTCTGCGGGGAGCGAACCCTGTGGCCAAGTCATGGGCACACCCATGGCTTGTTCACATGGATTCCCCCCTGCAGTGAAGTCAGAGTTATTTCAAACGTTTTGTATTTTATAAAAAATTCAAACTGCATTTCAAATGTTTTGTATTTTATAAAAATTTCTTATCTTCAGAAATTCAATTTATAAATCCATTTTTACATATGTAATATTAGAGTATCATTTCCAAATCTAAAAACTGTTGGTGCATTGTATTTGTCAAGAACTTGCAGAAGTCAAACTTTATGAAGGATTGATTCTTGGGGTGTGACAAGACTACTAGGAAACCCAAAAACAATGGTATCCATTATAAAACTATAATTGAGACTTAAGACTTTTGCAATCATGGCAACAACAATTTTGGACATAGGATAAAAAATGAAAGAGGAGTATGGTAGATAAGTAGTAGGCATAAAAGTTACTTGAATTAGATGAATCTTAATAAACTTATCGTTCTATATATGTGATATATTGACATATTTTCTTAAAGTATGTGATCCAAATTAGACCTTTGGTATAACTAGCTCTTATATCTTGAACACTTATAACATATTACATTGTCATATGTTATAACATATTACATTGTAATATGTTATGACATGTTACATTGTAATATGTTATGAAGAATCTACATTAATATAGCACTCAACAAATAGAAACAAACTTTGAAACATAGTCAGTATATTCACTAAAGTCATTCCCTCAACCTCCATAACAGAAACACCGAAATATGTAACAGTCACTTTGCATTAATAGAAAAATTGATAAAAGACGGACCAATATTTCATGTCAAAGCCTCATTTACAAAGTTAGAAGAAAGAACAATTTTAAATACATTTCATAGTTTACATTTTACATTTTACAGTTTGTTTTCAATTTTAATATGTGTGCATATGTATAAAAAATTTACATAGGTTATAATATATGTACATATGTATAATATATGTATAATATCTATACATATGTTTCAATTTTAATATCAGTGCATATGTTATAACAATGTAATATGTTATGAAAAAATTGTGTTAATATAGCACTCAACAAATAGAAAACAAACAATGAAACATAGACTCTAGAACAACCAAATTCAACACTCACTTTTGATATGGCTTCTCTTCCAAACCATAGACTCTTATCATAGTAAACTGTTCAAAAAGGAACTAGTCTCCCACTTTGGTGTTGTTTTGCAATTGTAGTGACCCTTTGAACTAAAGGAATAATTATAACGAATACTTCATTTTGGATAATAAAGTCTAATATAGAAATAAAAGAGTTTACATACTGCAAAAAACCTTCACCGGTGACATGATCTCTTACCATAGGCATCCACTCAATGGTTGGGAGAGCAACATGTTGGCTATTCATTCACCATCCTAGACTTAAAATAACCCAGATGTGAGCAATTTTGATGGATTAACAGATGGATCAAGTGAGACTGGTACCTGAATGACCTGGTACCCCTAAAATTTAAAAATTGTTGGTGCATTGTATTTTCCAAGAACTTGCAGAAGTCAAACTTTATGAAGGTTTGATTCTCGGGGTGTGGCAAGGCTACTAGGAAACCCAAAAACAATGATATCCATTATAAAACTATTATAAATAGAAACAAACTTTGAAATATAGGCATTATATTCACTGAAGTCATTCCCTCAACCTCCAGAACAGATACACCAAAACATAGGTAGTATATTCACTGTTATAACATTGGAATATGTTATAACATATTACAATGTAATATGTTATAACGTATTACTATAACACATAATTACATTGTGATATGTTATAACATATTACTATAACATATAATTACATTGTAATATGTTATAACATATTACAATGTAATATGTTATATAGTAATATATGTTATGAGATATTACATTTTAATATGTTATGGCATATTACATTGTAATATGTTATGGAAAATCTGCATTAATATAGCACAACAAATAGAAAACAAACAATGAAACATAGGTAGTATATTCACTGTAGTCATTCCCTCAACCTCCAGAATAGATACACTGAAATATGTAACAGTCGCTTTGCATTGATAGTGAAACTAATAAGCGGCATCAATATTTCATGTCATGAGTCTTGGTCACATCTCTATGTAAGACATGAGTGACCTACATGTGTATATTTGGTTTTTCCTTGAAATTCATCCGATCAACATTTAATGTAATATGCTTGGATTTTTAGTCAGCAACTGACTAAATTCCACTTTTTTCAGTCTCTAGAACAACCAAATTCAGCACTCACTTTTATGTCTTATCTTCCAAACCATAGACTCTTATCATAGTAAACTGCTCAAAAAGGAACCAGTCTCCCACTTTGGTGTTATTTTGCAATTGCAGTGACCCTTTGACTAAAGGAATAATTATAACGAATCCTTCATTTTGGATAATAAAGTCTAATATAGACTTAAAAGAGTTTACATATTGCAAAAAACCTTCACTTACATAAAAGAGTTTACATGATCTCTTACCATAGGTAACCACTCAATGGTTGGGAAAGCAACATGTTGGTTGGTCATTCATCATCCTAGACTTAAAATAACCTAGATGTGAGTAGTTTTGATGGATTAACATATGGATCAAGTGAGACTGGTACCTAAATGACCTGGTACCCCTAAAATTAAAAAATTGTTGGTGCATTGTATTTTCCAAGAACTTGTAGAAGTCAAACTTTATTAAGGTTTGATTCTCTGGGTGTGACAAGGCTACTAGGAAACCCAAAAACAATGATATCCATTATAAAACTATTATAAATAGAAACAAACTTTGAAACATAGACATTATATTCACTGAATTCATTCCCTCAACCTCCAGAACAGATACACCGAAACATAGGTAGTATATTCATGGTTATAACATTGAAATATGCTATAACATATTACAATGTAATATGTTATAACATATTACTATAACATATAATTACATTGTAATATGTTATAACATATTACAATGTAATATGTTATATAGTAATATATGTTATGACATATTACATTGTAATATGTTATGGAAACTCTGCATTAATATAGCACAACAAATAGAAAACAAATAGTAAAACATAGGTAGTATATTAACTGTAGTCATTCCCTCAACCTCCAGAATAGATACATCAAAATATGTAACAATCGCTTTGCATTGATAGTGAAACTGATAAACGACATCAATATTTCATGTCACGAGTCTTGGTCACATCTCTGTGTAAGACATTGTGTAGAATTGGTTTTTCCTTGAAATTCATCCGATCAACATTTAATGTAATATGTTTGGATTTTTAGTCAGCAACTGACTGAATTTCACTTTTTTCAGTCTCTAGAACAACCAAATTCAGCACTCATTTTTTATATGGCTTCTCTTCCAAACCATAGACTCTTATCATAGTAAACTGCTTAAAAAGGAACCAGTCTCCGACTTTGGTGTTGTTTTGCAATTGCAGTGACCCTTTGACTAAAGGAATAATTATAACAAATACTTCATTTTGGATAATAAAGTCTAATATAGAAAAAAAAGAGTTTACATACTGCAAAAAACCTTCACTTACATAAAAGAGTTTACATGATATTTTACCATAGGTAGCCACTCAATGGTTGGGAGAACAACATGTTGGCTGGTCATTCACCATCCTAGACTTAAAATAACCTAGATGTGAGTATTTTTTATGGATTAACATATGGATCAAGTGATACTAGTACATGAATGACCCAGTACCCCTAAAATTTAAAATTGTTGGTGCATTTTATTTGCCAAGAACTTGAATAAGTCAAACTTTATGAAGGTTTGATTCTCGGGGTATGACAAGACTACTAGGAAACCCAAAAACAATGATATCCATTATAAAACTATTATAAATAGAAAAAAACTTTGAAACATAGGAATTATATTCATTGAAGTCATTCCCTCAACCTCCAGAATAGATACACTAAAATATGTAACAGTCGTTTTCCATTGATAGAAAAACTGATAAATGACATCAATATTTCATGTCAAAACCTCATTTACACAAGAATTTGAGCTAATAGATCATTGACCCTTATTAATGATCTATTACCGTTTGTATTTACACAAGCATTTAGTTGAATATGAGCTTCTATTAACCTTTGGATAAGATACTAGTTGAAGATGGTGATGTATTACCCTTTGTATTTACACAAGCATTGGAATCACCTAGCCAAGTCATGGTTGTCCACGGGGTTTCTAACATGATGGATCTACCAAAATGATTCAGAGGCCATTCTCAGCCTCTGTATTGACGGGGTCACTGGATGAAGGCCAGTAAGCATATAAAAAATGCTTTATAACTGCATATAAATGAATGTTTAGCAGCGTCAAATCATCTAATCGCAGATGCTTAGTATATAAAAAGGTCCATCATAAACATAATTCCAACAACTTGCAATCATATAATACATTTTCTCTATTAATTCCCCCTCCAAGTGTAATATAAACCTGTTGATACTTAGTGTCATTGCTTTGTAGATGGAATATTTCTTCCATCCAACCAAACATGGCATAAAGTTAATCGTTGATTTTCATGGAGTGTGCTCCATACCTATTGGATGCATGAAATCCGATTGCCCATATAGATAACCGTTACTTCGTTACTAGACTTTGACCCATGTACTATTGGTGGATTTACCAAGGTTATTTGTGCTAATATTAAGGAACCAAAATATATTTGAAATGGGCATGGGTAGGGGAGTTATGAATCACCCTTTTATAATTGTGTCTAACATAAAGAACATTTCTATTAATTTTGTCTTATTTTGTTTTCTTTCTTCATAATTTTTGTTGGTCAATGTTGGAGATATTAACTCGTACTTGTCTTGTGCTTAACTTTTCATGAATTTCCAAAGGATAGATATTAAGGAGAGATGTCAACATGGGATTCACCAAACATACCTTGCAAACTCTCTAGGCTCTCCCAAGAAGGAAGAAGAGGAACTCCTTCTTCAACTGAGACTTTGAGTGACCAACAACAATCTCATCAGAGGAGATTTTCAAATGAATCTGTGAATAGATCAACTATAGAATGTGCTCAAGCAAGTGCTATGGATGAAATATTATTATATAGGTTGTGCATTGATACTCTTACACCTGAGAATGTAGGGAATACCTCAGGATAAGAGAACATTTCTGGTAATTTTCTTTGATTTTGTTTATTTTTGTTGTATTTTTGTGTATTTAAATTTATGTCAAGTTAAATGTTATAATTACTTTCAAATGTGTGTGTAGACAATGAGTTTAGATAAAGGGACGGAAATGAAAGAGAGAGTGATTGTCACAAATATTATAATGTTGGTGCATAGGGTGAATTTGAATTTAGGAGGCCGCATTATCAAGAAACAAAAGATTACACACCTACATCCACCTATCCTTCAAATGTTGATGATGAACTTTCCTGGGAAGAGATAACTGAAGTAATGACCCTTGAGAGATGCTCAGGTGTTAAAAAGAGGTTGGAAAATGATTTGGTGGTCTTAGAACTCCCTAGGGAGAGTAACAAAATCTTGCAAATTGTTTTTCATTCATTGTAAAACTTTATGGATGCATATCAAATGATGGGGCCAACCACTGACAATTTTGTCGATCTAATGAGGTAGAAAAAGTCATAGGTGATAGGCCCGAATAAATGGGAGGCAGTAAAAAATGAAGTTTCAAAAGAAGATGCAATTTCGATGTTCAATTTCAAACATGGGCCAAAGAAGAAAATGATGAAGGTGCAATATTTTAAGCACCCCAACATTGCAGGACATCTGTATAACAGATTTTTGGTGACATATGAGAAATTTTCATGGAACAATGAGGTTCCACACTATTTTTCAAAACACTTTTATGCATAGTTTTTCATGCACATGCACCCTGATTATACTAGTCTACCGTTCGATTATTATGGGACTGGTAAAGGACGAACATATGATCGCAAAGGGGCATATCAAAATGTGACATTGTTGAGGCCTCCACAACCTTTATTACCTCTCCCAACAAGGGAATTTTCTTCACATTCAGAGTTGTGAGATACATCATAGGTTGTAAAAGAGGCTAGGAATGCAATCGGGGAAAATTTGGAAGCGATTTTTTATGGTGTTGATGTTGGTATGAATGGTCATCAAGCGGAAGCCAATTCCCAGGCCATATTTGATTATAAAACAGATGCAGAGTTAGATACCATGTCAGTAGAATATCTTAATGAGCATGCAAAAAAATTTCGTGATGGTTTCAAGAAGTTCCTTCAGAATGATGACCCGAACAACAGATTGGTATGTGTTCTAGTTAGTAAATTTTTTACGCATTTTAGGATAGTTTACTTGTAATTCTAGATTTAGATATCATTGTATCTATAGAAATAATCGAATTGTTATTGTCATTAATTGCAGTTTGGAGATATGTGAAATGAATCTCCAGTAAATAGGGGACTTGATTCCACAAGTTTAAATTTAGATGGGTTGAATCAGGTATGTGTTTTCTAATATCCACAGATGAGCACTTTGGTTTTTCAATCTTCAATCTTTTCAATAAGAGATCAACAACATTTATAATTTTGTATAAATGTGAACAAATTGAATCCTAGATTTAGTTCTTAGTTGTGTTGTTCACAAATCCCTATTCCATCTCCTACTACTTGGGGAGGCTTGTCTCAATTCTCATTGGGAGAGTTTGAAGAGGGTGGGAGTTCATAGGAATCATTTAATATGTTAAAATCATTTAAATTTAATGTGTTATAATCATTTAAATTTAATTTTTCAAATTTGAAATGTGTTATATAGGGTAATGTGGAGAAGAGAGTACCTGAGAGTGTGCTTGGGAGGGAGATTGGGATTGAGGAGGAAGCAGAGGAAGCACCCATATTTGGGAAGGATGCATCCATTCAGGATGATTCATAAATGTATGTTTTTTACTTTTATCAAATTTTTAGTTTAGCCTTTCCTATTCAACGCATTGATCAATTATTTTGAAATATATAGAATCCCTATATAAGCTTATCATTGTATTAAATGGTGTACATTCAAACTTATTTAAGCTTAGATCATGATGAAGACCTAATTTTGAACTTGAACATTTGATTATTTGAGAACATACTCTATCCCACATCATAAAAGGAAAAGTTTCCAAGAATGGCGTAGTATGGACATTTGTGTTTTCTACATACAACGAAGTGAATTCATTCTTGCCAGGGTATTGTCAAGATCTTAACTAAATTGGTTACTAATCACAAAAACCAACATTCAAGTAGATTTACAAATAATCTATGCATATGTATATGTGAGCTAGGTCACACATAATTTCAAAGAGCATTTGATTATATGTAATATGAATACATCCCAAAGATGAAAGATTTCAATGGTTTTTCAAGAATGACTAAATATACATGTGCAGATTTGTGTTTTCTTCATGTACATGAAATATTATATGAGAACATTTATTCCACCGTAGAAAGAGGAGATAAGTATTTTCTGGAAGAATTGTTTTTAAAATGGAGATTTGTGAACTTTCATAGATATAAGTAGTTTTTTGGAAGAATGACTTAATATGGAGATTTATGAGTCCTTTAATTTGAAAGGGCATTATGTAATTTGATTATATGACCACTACAGAAGAGGAGAGAACTATTTTAATGCTGAGGAGATTAGTATTCTATTGCTGAGTAAATAAGATCAAATAACATCACCTGGGATGAGAATTTCACCTAAAGGATTTGGGACTTTATCCACAAGGAGATAAGTATTTCATTGGAAGAATGACTTAATATGGAGATTTGTGAACTTTCTTCATACACAGTTCTATATTTATTTTCATATTATTATCTAACTCTAACTATGAACACAAATTTGTTTTACCAAGAACACAATTTTTCTCTTTAATTTTTTTTAAGATTTTAGATAAAATTTTACAAATTGTTTAATTTATATATGCTTAATGTGGAGATTAACTATCTTAAATATGTTTAATTGTGGTTGGGTATGTTATTATTTCTTATTGTTTATTTAATATTTAGTTAAAGCATATATGCTAATATGTGTTATTTATTTTTATTATTATTGTTTTTTATCGTTACAGATGTCTAAATTATATTTGGTGGAAAATATATTTACATTATATTTGGTGGGAAAGAGTATGTTGGAGGATGAGACTTAACTCTTTTGGAATGTATGACAATTTTGTTTTAATCACAATTTTTGAATTATGTTTTATTTTGCATGTTTGAATTGTAAATTTTTTATTTTTGAATTATGTTTTTTAATTTGCAGGAATGAAGTGATCTATCTTAAAGCGATGGCTTAGAGTCCAGAATTTTTGAGTTAAATGTCTTAGTTTTTGTTATCATTTTAAAATGGATGTGGAACCTATGTATTTTGCAGTGTAACTATTCAAAATTTGATTATATATATATATTGGATATTTTTGGAATTCAAAATATCAATTTATTGTCTCATATTTGATTTCTCAAAAGGTTAATTTATGTTTTATGATACTGTTTTATAAGATTTGTTCAATGAGAGTTTCACTATGAAGCTTATAAGACTTAGTTCTTATTTTAGTAATATTGATTTTCTTCTTTAAGCTAGCTATAACATAAATATGGTTTTCATATTCTAACTTATGTTTTTATCAGACATTAATTTTGTGTTTTCTCCATTTCTTCATTGTGCCACTATTTATGTTCCACAAATGGTAGGCTTGTGGTGTTTCCATTTCACCAATAGAGATCTCTATGAAATTAAAATGTTGAGAGTCTCTATCTTTACTATGTCAATGTTGAAATAAAATTTCTTTGTTGTTAATCTGTTAAACACCATTACTAATGTAAGAATAGATTTTTTTTTGTTTGGTTCAAGACTTGGCCAAATAGATTGTGGTGGTCTAACCAATGCTCAAAGGTATTTGCACTAAGTTGATAGGAAAAAAGAGGCGAAGTTGTTAGTTTTGAACTAATTTTTTGTATATTCTCCTTTTTACAATGCAATAAATTAAGCATCAAACTCTTAAATACTTTTCTACTATGTATTAATTTAAATGCTTCATTTTATGTTCATAGTGGACTGTTCAACAACACATGATAAAATTCAACATATTTCATTATGGAATGTTGTTGGGCCTATGGAGACCGATAAAATTCAACATAAAGTTGAACTCTTGGGCCTATTCTACTATGTATTAATTTAAATGCTTCATTTTATGTTCATTGTGGACTGTTTAAAAAAACAAGATAAAATTCAACATATTTCATTGTGGACTGTTCTTGGGCCTATGGGGACTGATAAAATTCAACATATTTCATCGTGGACTGATAAAATTCAACATGAATCTGAACTCTTGGACCTATGGGGATTATTATTAGTCATTTCCTACTTTTACATAAAAAAAATTGATGGTTGCGGGAAATTCCAAGGTCACTATCGACTGGATAAATTCCAAATCCAACCTGAACCTGATATATCCCAACAACTGGAAAGACAAGATCAGAAGCTTAAATAATAGATTTGAATATTTCAAATGTATGCACGTACATAGATAGTTCAACAAAGTAACAAACAAGATCACAAGCTTAAATAATAGATTTGAATCTATCAAATTTATGCACGTACATAGACAATTCTACAAAGTAGCAGACAACCTATCCAAAAAGGCACTCAAAGGAAATTATGGTTGGCTCTTTTATGAAGAAATTGTTGATGGAACTATTGTATGTACATAAAAATTTTACATTTTCTAGCCTAGATCTTTACAGATGTCCATTTTTTGAATAATTTTGTATATGACACTAGATGACATTTTATAAATTTACAACAAGGTAAAAATGTGGAAGGAATGAAAGACTAGAGATGTTTTTTTATCATAACTTTCTAGCATCATATGTAACAAAAAATTTCATTTTATTCTAATAGAATAACAGTGAAATTGTTCTTTTCGCGAGAAAAAAAAAAAAAAAA
>JZKD02S1673444.1:402910-414242 GCA_000966675.3 Picea glauca | reverse complement strand
ACATATAAGAAAAAGCATTCTGTGGTTTTCTCCCGATTTGGGTTTCCACGTAAAACACTGGTGTACTATGTATGTGTATGATTGTTCATTTGTTCATTGCTTATTTACTCTACAGCTATTGGATAATAATGCTTCATTGATATAACACTTGGATTATATGGTTAAATTGATCTATTACTGATTCACCCCTCTTCTCAGTAATCCAACAAATAGGCCCCCAACACTCACCTGTGACTCGTCTCGAGTCACTCTGATCTGGGTAAATCTGCCTCAAATTCCTCGATATTGGATTGAGCTGCTTCGACCTATTTCTTCGACAGATCCTCCTTCTCGGTGAACTCTTGAATCGCCTTCTTCATCATAGGTCCTTCTAAGCATTGTTCCACTGTGGTGACCACTTGTTCCAATTCTTCACCTCATCCTTCAATCTCCTAAAAAATTATGCAAGTTGCATCTTGCACTGGTTGGAGTCGCTGAGTCACTTCCATGACCTTGCTATGGATGGCATGGACATTTTGTTGAACTGTGTGTTGTTCCTGGGATAGTTTCATCCTCTCGACTGCTGGTAGTGGCTTCAACTGTGCTTGCACCATTGTTTCTTGCTGCTTGTCCTCCTGAAGATGTGACTCCAATGTCCTTAGTTCAGGGTCCTCTACAAGGCGCTCGTAAGTTTTTGCACTTGGACTGCTAATTTGTTTACATTCTAAGGCCAATTCCTTGATTCTTTGGATTGCGCTTTAGGCAGTTTCTTCTCTCTGGTCTCGCACTTCCTGCGGAGTGCTTGGAAATTCTTGTAACTCCATTTCTTCTATCCTCTATTGGAGTTGTTGAATGGCTTCGACAAGCTTCCCTACTTATCTTTCCCCTGGGTCTTCTTCCATCTGTTCTAAGCCCGTCACAGAGCGAATTTCTCTAGTGATTGCTTCTTTAACTCCAATCTTCTTTGCGAGAAAATGTTCCTTTTCCTTCTGGATCTACGCTCTATCCTCTGCAAACTTACCTTGGATGTCGTCTTTTTCCTGTTGCGCAACCGAACATTGTTCTTTGGCTTCCTCTTTTTCTTTCTTTAAGGCCTCTGTGGCCTATTCTTTTCCTCCCTGAACACAACGAAGGCAAGCTTCGGTCGCATCTACTATTCAACGTAGTTGGGCAGGTTCATCTCCCAACTCCGTTCCTTCTGATGACAGGAGCGCAATAGACACTGCGTAGCTGGAGTGGAGGGCTTGTTGTACCCCTTTCAGCTCTACTTCAATTCTTTCATACATGGTCTCTTGTTTGGCTTCATTGCACTGTAATATATCTTCCGAGGTATCTGAGATAGCGATGATGATGAAATCTATGTCATCCATCGTTAACGCAATCTGCATATGTGGTTTAGTAGATTTGGAATTCTTCCACAATGTAGGTTTCGTGGGGGAAACCTTTCTTTTCTTGGAGGTCTCAGCTTCGTCAATAGGGTCACTAGGCAGTGTTACTTTTCCTTGTTTCTTCGTGTCTTCTTCTTTGTCTACTTCATCATCACCTCCCCCTCCAGGTGAGTCTAAAGCATTCTCTTCTGATGCGTTGTCCAGGTTATGTACCTCTTCCTTTTTCTTCCTTATGCTACTACTGGGTGCATCATACTCTTCGCGAGTAACCACCATACTTTCGATGAGGTGGTCGAACAATTTTTCCTGGTCAATTGGTATAAGGAACTCTGTAGGCCATTCCTTAGTTATTTCTTCCATGTCCTCCTATGTGAGTTTACAGTAACTCTACAGCTCTTCTTTGTGTTCGTCTCTACATGCAATGATATAAATAAAATTTTTATCTACATGGAACTTCACAAATGGTTTGAACCTGTGCAGGGTGTTTGATGTCATCCAAGGGAAAGACTCAATAGTTGTCTTCAACTGCAGGTAGTAGTTTTGGAACATCGCGTTTGACCTCCATTGTTTCTCCATGTTGCTCGAATACCAGGGCATGGTGAACTTCGCAGCTAAGGGCTCTGATGGCTCAATCTCAGGGAAGGTCGCACCTTCCGACATTTCCCAAAAACTGAAAGCGATGAGGATCAACAACCAACTAAAGTGGAACTCATAGCCCTGATCCTGAGCTTCATGACAGTCTTTCTCTAATTGGTTGATGAGGTGGCTTGCCCAATTCATTTGTATCCCTTCCACACATTTTCCCGTGAGGTCAACAACGAACCCTATGACCTGCGTGGGTCTATTCTTCCTTGCTAGATTACCAGTGATCAACTAGCAGGCTAGGCGCACTGCGCCATTCTGAATGGAAGCTAACTTGTAGCCTCGATTCCCCTTTTCCACATCACCATAGGTATCTTTAATTTTCTGCACCAAGGCGCAATCTATAGCCTTCCCTGGGTAAAATTCTTATGGGTATGGTCCTTGAATGCTTAACCCGGTGATCCAATGGATCAACATCGGATCTATGGTGATGCATCTGTCCATCCATAGATAACCACCATGGAAGCAAGACAAAAAGAGTTTAATGCACACGTTAACCTCCTTATGCCTTCCAAAGTGTGGTATCTTCATCACGTTCAGGATAGTAGACCTCACGATGTCCATAGTCCATGGCTGGGGGATGATCTTTGATTACTTCCCATTGGTTCTAGTCAAATACTTGTGTGGGGCGAGCATTCCATGCTTCTTGCGATCTCCCAAGTTGAAGTCATTGATCTTCAACGTCATGATTTGTCCTAACTGCAGTCCAACTACGCGTATCCCCTTCGGGAGGTATACAGTAATCAAGGTGTAGTCGAAGTCCCTTGGGACACTGTCACGGCTCACCACGCCAGCTAGAGGTGGGATATAATCGGGTAGGATAGAAGGGATGAGCTTCGCATTCACCAAGTCATCATGATGCTTGGTTCATTTCTCTGTCGCAGCTTGAGATGGTCCAGATCCACGAGAAGTCGATGGGGATGCTTGCACTCCTCTCATTGACAAGGCTTGGACTCCTATAGACATGACCTTCTCAGTCATGAGGTGTATGAGGATCTCTTCGATGGATTTCTCTACTTTGATGAAGTCACCCGACATGTACGCTCAAAATCAGGTATCTCAAGTCGATGATCAAATAATCGATGTAACAGAATGGGTGGGGATATTTCAATAGGTACTATGTGAAAGAAACTAATTCTTTGTGGGCTCGAATAATCACTATTGGAAAAAGTGTTCTCAGTGCAACATGTGATGGGATAAATAGACAATGTCGTAATGGACTCCTCCAATGGGCATGAACGCCTTAATCAATGCAATTCCATCCGTTATGGCGTGGTCCCAATGGTCTAATGTCGATCTTTCTGGCCATAACTGCAGTTCAAGCCATTCTGGAGCATCAAGCTAACGGTCGGGATGCCTCCAATGGTCATATTGTTTCATCGTGGCAAATTGCCAATATTCGTTGTTATGATATCCTGGTGAAGTTCCTTTTCTGCAAACCTTCCTTCTATGAAATCCTCCCTGGAACTTCCTGTAACTTTTCTAACTTTGCTTTCTTCTTGCCGAGCTTTCTAGCTTTCTTTCCTAAAATATGAGTCATTGGTTTCCTCTTTCCATTATCATTCTTATCTCCTCTTGGCATAGTAACTTCACACTGTGGAGAGTCTTTCATAGGGTTCGAAGGTAATACTTCTTCTCTTTTGGGGGTAGGTGCTCTACTCTCTTGTACAGATAGGTGTTTCAAGTCTTCCTGTGTTCTTTCAACTTCGACGTCCATATCTTTGGTCCTCAGTAGCTTTGACTGGTCCTCTTGTTCTTTCAATAAGTGTGTTATTCTCCTAGCCATGAAATCTCTTAGTTCTTTCTTTTTTTGTTCTAGATCCTCCTCTTCTTGTTTCCTTCATATCTGATCTTTCTCAACCTAGGTTTTTCCTAGTAAAATGGCAAATGGGGCGTTGTTCTCAACAAATTTTAACGATCTCAAATTATTCTTCTGTCGAAGTTCCATGAGCACTCATAGATGTCTGAGTAAGTCTTCCACATAGGGTTATCAACTTTCCTCTAAATAATTGTATTCCTCCTAATGAAGGAACCATTGCAGGCTTTCCCAAAATTTCCCAAGTTCTTTATGTCATGATATTCACCTGTGTTTTCTCATCCAAAACACAGTCTATGTCGAAGTATCCTATTCTTGTTTCGATGCATTCCTTCACGTTTAAGATCTTTGATAAGTTGATATCTCTGTGATCATTCAAGGTTTCTTTCATTTGTAGTAATACAGTCTCTGATTCTTTCTGGGGTTCTAACATATCCTTAGTTTCTTGGTTTGTCTCATGGTTTTCTTGTCTCATATTCATCCTTTCAACTTTAGCAATCATTCTAGGGAAATCCAAAACTTCATGGTCCATAGATTTGCAAGAAAGAAAATTAGGACCTCTACCAAGGCATTCCTTAGCAAGATGTTCTGGTCTTTTGAAACTATAACAAAGAGTTAATCCTCTCTTTCTTTTAAATGACCCCCAACCTTTCCTGTACCGTGCACTGGGATCACAGTAACTAACTTGCAAAAAATTATTTCTAGGATCCTGCATCCATTTGTTGGTCCAAACATTCTTTCTATGCATAGGAATAACATATCTTTCACTATTCTTATCGGATCTATTCATATCCAATCTTCTTTTTTCTAGTTATTCCCTAGTTTTCACACAAAATCTATTAGACATACCTAGATCAATTCTTTCGAAACAAAAATTTTCACTTATCTTACCTTTCTCAGAGCACAAATCTTTAATATCTTACCTCTTTCTTCGGATCTAATTTCTTTCTTAGCATAGAGCTTTGCAGTCAAGTAGAACACTGCACACTAAAGCAACAGATCTACGCACATAGCTTTCTCTTTTCTTCAGTTCCCAGCAATCACAGTTTCATGTCCCGGCAATGGAACCATTTGTTGGCATAGGGGCAGAACCAGGGTTCAACGCATCAACAGTGCACCAACAAAACCCTAACTTCCGACCCTTTCAGCAACACCTGCGAAGTAGATGAAGTCTACCTGAGATAGAGGCAGGGGTGGTTGCAGGACTCAAGTGTATACAACCTAGCTGGGACACAGATCTATGATTACAACACTAACAGAGCACTTAGAAGTTAACATTGATCAGTATTTAACCCTTATTCACATCACAAGTAGAAACCCTAGTTAGAGAGCAATGCAGTATTCAACTAGATCTAATACATCCAAGCACTTAGCATATATAAATAGATCAGATCTAGCATTCATTCACATTACTAAGAACTAAGCTACTATATCAGATGCATCTAACATATATCATTGCACTAAGCTTACATCACATCAATAACATAACAACTATAATGTACAAAGCAACCACAACATAGGATATACGTGGTTCACCCTAGTGTGGGGCTGCGTCCACCAACTCTTCTCTTCTTTATTTTCTTCTTTCAATCTTCTACAAGAACAGAGCCACAAGAACCCACTCTGCATAGGACAAGAGATATGCGCGCACCTCCCCAGATCCTCCTTCCCTGAGCTAGGTTCAAGCACAAAGCCTTCTTACAATCTGCACACAGGCTTCTTACAATCACTTGCACTTAGCTCTGCAACTTCTTAACACACAGTATGCACGAATCATCCACAATTGTTCGCACTTAGCTCATTAGCCACATTACACATCTAGGTCGCTCTTACTTACATCGCCTAGCTTTCTATTTATACATTAAAAAATGGCCTAAACATGGGTAAACCCATGGGCCGACATCCCATACCCGTTACATAAACCCTAAACCCAAAAATGCCCTAAGAAGGGGTTGAGATCCCATGATCTCCACTTTACCTTGCGCTCTTCCTTCAACCAGTCTGTTGAAGTCCTGAAATTGGTCAAACGTGACCAAGGTTCTCCAAAACTTGGTCAAGGGCCAACAAAGGAACATATTGTTAAACAATTGTCAAATTGACATATCAAATCTTAATAAAAAAAAATTGAAAAATAGTCATTGGAAAGCTAACAAAATTCTTCACAAGTTTTGTTTTTATTGTAAAGTGAAATTCTAAATAAAATAAATAGTTTTGTATACCGGAAGTTGAAGAACTTGTGAAAATATAGTTCTTTTCTCATAAAACAAGCAAAATAGACACCCATCTTCATGATTTCACCCAAAAATGTTTATGACTGTATATTTCAATTTATAAGTCGGAGGGGCATGTAGTTGTAAATTGTATTGTTATTGAAGACTCATATGAATTGTTTCATCATATTTGCTTCTATGTTATCTGTTCTATTCTTCATCTTGTCTGAATGTAATTGATGATTTTAAGGATTAAAATTTTCCTTTGATTGATAGATTATTGATGCGGTAGAGGATATGTTGTAAGCTTGCATATTTATCATCGTTTACTGTTCAGACACATCTAATTTCTATTCTTCATCTTGTTTGAATGTATCGCAGATTTTAAGGATTAAAATTTTCCTTTGATTGATAGATTCTCGATGCAGTAGAGGATTTGTTGTAAGCTTCCCTATATATCATTGTTTATTGATTAGACACATCTAAATTCTCTTCTCCGAGAGGATATCTTCTTAGAGAATATTCATCTTTATGTTATTCTATTATTCTTCTCTTCATCATTATACAAATATTTTTTCTAATAGGGAGATTAAATGCCTTAAATGAGAAAATTGTTTATGCCTCCATAGCCCAATGGTCCATCACTGATCTGCAGTAATTTATGTTGTATTTTCCTTTCTTTAAAGTCTTGTCGATTCACCTACTCAAACCTTTTTAATCCATTTACATTGTGATGGGTATTGGGCTTATCCTCTTGCAGTCTGAGGGTGACTCCCAATGCTAACACTTTGGATGGTTGGAAGTTATGTCTTCTTGCAACAAAATGCATGATTGATTTTTTCATCCCAATGGCATGCTCTGTATGCAACTTGGCATACACAGCGGGCACATATGCCTTCTGTGTATTTCAATTAGCATACAGAGTAGGCACAGGTGCCTTCTACATATGCCATTTGGCATAAACAACAAGCACCCATGCCTTAGTCTTTTCTACTACAGGTGCAGGAACATTTGACTGCAGCCTTGAGTATGAATTTTTATGTCTGCATCCTTAGTCTTTTCTATCTTTTTCTATTTGTTTTCCACTCCAAATTCTAGGGTTGACTGGAGTTGGATAGATATATTGTGTTTTGATTCAAATTTGAAAGAAATGATCATGCTATAGTCTCTACCCCTCATGGCTCAGATTGGGTGGGAGAATCATTTTTGTAGAGAGACAGATGATCAACAGGTGAATTGTTTAGAATTAGCTCTCTGACCTGCAATGGAAACCTACCCTTTTGGTACAGGAGTTTTGAATTTTGAAGGATCAGAAGGCAATGGAAACCTACCTTGTTTCCTCCAACACTGGGGTGGGAGGAAACATGGCATATCATTTGGAGAATTACTAGCACAACCCCTAGCAGGCCCAAATACCTAAATATTGTCATGGTTTAATCAGTTCTCTCCTATCATTTCTAACAACCCCATGCCAGACTAATCTCAACAAAAAGCCATTGAACAGTGACAAACAAAGGACTCCCGATCCAACTCAAGTAGGATTGTTGTGATTCGTGAAAGACCTATTGATATAATAAAATATTCATGGACACTGGGGTTATGTAAAAGTGAGAAAACTAACTTGTTTCTAGTGAGCCAATGGATAGTGGACCTCGTTAATGGAATCTCCCACTCTCTGTAGTGAACCCTCAATAACTGCTATCCCCATTTTTTTTATTTTTTTTTAAAGTAAAATACATGATCAACCATAAATTTTGGTACCATATTCGAATTGGGCGAATTAATGCGGGAACCTAATCGAAGCACTGTTTGAATTTTTTTACCAATTAGGCCAAATTTAATAACTATGATTTTTTTTCCAATTCGGTAAGTAGGATTACAATGGATGATAGAAAGTTATGCATTAGATTATCGCTACCACAAGGGTATTGACTATGCTAGTTTATGAAATTACCAAAATCGCTACCACATGAGTGTCGACTATGTTAGTTTACAAAATTACCGAAACCCATGGGAAAATGAATTGGTCGTCATTTAACTAATTGTAGATTGTGTTTTGGGAAGTGGTTATAAATTTTAGTTTATTTGATGTCCAAGTTTTTGTTTTTGTCATTTGAGATCTCACCCACAAAATAAAAATGACCATTTCTTGGTAGGTTTATATTTATTTATTTTATACGGTTTCTTAAATTAATGGACTAGTGAGAGTGAATGCATATAGTTAAGAACATATGTTTTAGATATTTAAATTCAGAGGGGAGTAGGATATGTATACTTTTATAGTAGTATGGAGATGATCCCTTGTTCTACTAACAAGGGGGTCTACTTTAAAATTAAAATGTTGGATAATTCTCTTGTAGGTTGTTATCCCCATTTTCTAGGGATAACTAGGAGATCATGTCTCGAGGCCCACAGGTCCTAGACATGGAGTACTGAGAGCAGGATTGACACAAGCATGGCCCTGGAGGGCCCATCCTTCTTTTCTTCACCATATTTGTCCTGTCAGCAGCAACAACATCCATCACCATCGGCTTGGACTTGCATCAGAGAAGACTCTTGCTCCATGAGGTAATTGGTCCAGGTATCATGGTATGTGTCATGTTTGATCATTATAACTTTCTTATATATGCATCAGGTTCCTTACATTTCGGATGACTGCTTGGATCTTACACTAACCCACTTGACCATTGTTGGGGGGAATAACGGGATGCCCTAGCAAGCTGATGTCCATAGGTTTTGGTTAGCCACCAAGGGGGATTTGAAGAGCCATCGTCCACTCCCACCATATTATCACTTTACATATTATCTCCCATACATCCATCCCATTCCCCTAGTCCAACCATTAGGATGACCTTTGAGGGTTACACTTGGTCATGTGGGAAGAAGGGGCTAAAGGCCCAAGGGGTAAAAGCAACTGGTAAAAGATAAAATCCATAAGAAAAAAAACCTAGAGATGCTTCGCCTAGGGATCCCTGAGAAGGCAATAAAAGGCCTCTCGACAAGAAACAAAAGGGACTCGAAGAAAAATAACAAAACAAGACCTAACCAAGAGGATGGGAGGTCTCATGACGAGCCGGCCCATTATGTTCATAGGTATCTAGCAGTTTGACATTTCCATTATCTGGTCACCATGCCAGGGCAATGACCTTTGGTTGCATGGCCAAGGGAAAGGGGGTCTCATCACGAGCCAACCTTATCACTTCTGCGAAAATACCAGTGGGTAACACTGTCATCACTGGTCACCATGCCAAGGCAGTGTCCTCTGGTCATACCTTGAAGTAAAAAGAAAGAAAAATCAATAAATAAAGAATAAAGGCAATAAAGGGGCTTGGAAAAAGTGCATCCATGACGAGTACAGCTCACCTCCTACAAAGGCACCCACAGACAATACCTACCCCTGGTCTTCCCTATGATTGGACATCCTTAGACCATATCACTTCATGAACATGGCTTGAAAAATATTCTATGGGAACTTTCCTCTTCTTACAGATACTAGCCCAATAGGTTGTTCTGTATATTTATTCATCTTTGTATAGTAGATCAGTGTAATGTCTTTGAGCTATTAAAGGATATGCTAGGGTTTTTATGCATGTATTTGATAAATTTAATGATGAGATATGATTGACATTGTTATGATCCCAAGGACTAATGAGCCCATGGAGGGCGAAGTTTTTGATGTGCAGGACCATACCCGACGGACAGGTACCAGTGGACCGGTACACATGGGGATATGATTAGCTCGGACCTCCATGGGGTTGAAGAGCCCATCAGATGGTTGTTGGGATGGCAAAGACAGGACAATGTTGTGATGAGATTTTGCACAGAAAGAAAGAAGGACGTTCCACCTAGGACACTTTGACAGAGCCCGGCCTAGGGGGAATCACCCACTGCAGATGTAACGTTTTCCTTTGATGGGCAAGATGTCACCTAGGAGAGATGGACATTGTCTGGAGCATGTGGCAGTGTGTTGATGTTATTTGGCACGTGTGGCAGCTTGGAAGAGCCCTAGAAAGGCCAACGTCTGGCTTCTGGATGCTGTATTTGCCCAAAAAGGGACAACATCTCCCTCAGAAGGGCTTGACGTCCCACTTTTTGCGCATATTATGTCATTTTCTAGCAATTAATGTTAAAACAATGTAAATTTTGTAGTCAGCCTTGTCAGCTATGTTAATGACCTATTTTTTAATTGAAAGGTCATGAATTGGTATAAATAGAGGACGTTTCTCCTCATTTTAGACATAACATAACTCACTCTCTTGTGAGAGACTATCTTTTAGCCTTTTGCTTGGTATTTTTGGTGTTGGAAGTGAGGCGCAACTCTTCTTGGAGGATTTCTCTTGGAATTTATGGTGTTTCTCTCATGGAAGGTTTACAACTAGGGTTTGATTATGCATTCTTCATGATATGTAAGTGAATTTTTCATGCAAAGCTTCTTAAGTGAATGGTTGTAGGCTTAATTTCTTACATTTGCTATTATATTTCTATTATATTGCTGAATCTTGAAACCCTAGGTAGAAAGCACACTAGTAGGTCATTGCTATATGTCCCCATGCTTGAGAAATAATTTTAGCCATTGATAAAGGAAGATATATCCTAGTCGTTGCTACACTTATCTCCCTTTTTCTGAGTTAGCATTAAGTTATAGGTTGAAGAGAGAAGACGTCCTAGGCCTAGTTAAATCTACACCTAAGGTTTTAACCTTCTAGGGTTTGAAAATCCTTGCTCCTGCAACACTTTTATCCCTTAGATATGTACTTTAAAGCTAGTTGTTTTTCCAAGTGTGTTTAGAGAAAGAGGAAGGAGAATGAGGCCTTTCTTAAGAAACACCGGAACGAGCCTCCTTCCCTTAGGGTTTTGATTCTAGGGCCCTGCCATTACAGCACCATAGAAACCTACCCTCCAGTCTCTGAATTCTAAATCCTCTCAAGATTTCCTTTGCCCTTGCTTTTGACTCCATTTTACCCTAAGGCACTGGTTAGACTTGCAACGTTGAGCTTGTAGTGTTTAAAATCATCTTTCAAAACTTTCATTCTTGAAACCCTAACTAACCCTAACCCTACTAACCTAGGTTGACGTCATACTTGACGCAGCTAGCTTTCTAACTAGTAATTGAGCAATTAATGATGATGTCAAGCATTTATTGAGCTATTGTTGATTGAAAATACTATTGGCTTTGTCATTGTTATAGACATTGATGAATTGGTGATCTTGCATAGGTTATTTAGCAAAACGTTGACCTCATTTTGTCTATTATATTGCTTGTTAAATGAAATCAGATAGTCAAGAAGTACTAACCC
>JZKD02S1673444.1:372325-384919 GCA_000966675.3 Picea glauca | reverse complement strand
TGTGAACAAAGAGACCCAAAAAACCAAGGCAAAACACCCCGGAGAAATAAAAAAACGCCGACTAACAGTGTGGCCCCTAAGCGCCCAACATGGCACTCCACGCGGGAGCCGTCACAGCAGCCCAACGAAACACCACCACCGCCGAAACAAAAAAACCCCTCCGAGGATGGCATAGGGAAAGAAGGCACCGATGAGAACATCCCCACGGACCCACGCGAAACTCCGACYGCAGCAGATGGGAAAAAGGGGACGCCGACAACAAAAACCGGACCCAAGCACCCAACAATGGCGCATCACACGGGAGCGCACTCTGCTGCCAAGCGTCTCCACCGCCTCCGCGACAAGACCCACTGGAAAAGACCCTCCGAAGAACAGGCCTCCCGTCGAAATCCAGCACAGAGCCGGCCCCCAACACACCGACAGTACCGCGCGCCCAAAGGGAGGAACACCAACCCGTTCCCGCAGCGCCGCCGCCCAGAACCAAACCTCGACGCCAACCGAAGCCGCAAGAAGCACCATCCCGGCCTGCCGCGCTGCCTCCCCGAACCACCCCCGACGCCCACCGAAAACCAGGGATGTGGCTAGCAAGACCTAGCCGCAGAGCCCCCAAAACGAACCCTAAAATGGACTCTCAAACCCTAAAATCGCCGCTCGCCGCTCGCCGCTCCCCGCCCTCCTACGAGAGGACGGGCATAAGTATATGCTACCTAATAGCCTTGTTTATAGAACTTTTCATCCAATAAATTTGACCATTGATTTGGTATACATCCATGGCCCAATCAAGTGAGTAGGTCGCGGTGATTCATTGTGCCTTTATTGATGGTGCGCTACTCGTTGGAGTTTCCCCAAAGCTAACACCTTCCAATTGGTCCGTATTAATTGAAGAGTTTTACGTAGATACTAAACCTACTGGCATACATGCCCTCACATATAAAGAAAGGGCAGACACCAGACACGTCAGTTTGTTTGTGTTAAGATGGTATAGCATCCTCATTTAATTTGGTAGCGGAGTCATTGGGCATTAAATGATTAGGGCTTTCAAAATCAATTGTCGACTTGCTTAATAAGATGACTTGAAGTGGCGATCCTTGCATTGCTTTTCACCACATACATGGTATATATATAGTAATAGATTAAATGTTTTATTAAGGAGATTAAAAATTGATAGATTTTTAGATTTGAGTGATTATTTTTGTATAATTCAAATACTCCAAAAAAATTTACATATTGATTTTATTTTTGTATTTAAAAATAAATTTTGAACAACGAAAAATAGTTATTCGTATAAATTTGTATCACTAGATTTAAATGAAAAATAGTATTTCATATAACACCTATAAAATATGTTGATTTTATTTTTGCATTTAAAAATAAATTTTGAACAACAAAAAATAGTTATTCGTATAAATTTGTATCACTAGATTTAAATGAAAAATATTATTTCATATAACACCTATAAAATATGTCACTGTCATTGTATCAAAAGCCGTGGGTAAATGCATTATGCATGGAAACTGCTTATCCGAATCCGGCATCCTGTGAACCAGGCCTAGAATTTGACATCTACAGAACATTTTTATGATTTCAGGACTTATTTAATGTAAAATGTATAACATTCAGAATGGCAGTCAATATCCACTGCTGTCATTGTATCATAAGCCGCATGGTCATTTATTATGCATGGAGACTGTTTAACCGAATCTGCCAGCCTGTGTACCAGTCTCAGAAAGGATGTATTTGACGTGACAGAGAACGTTTTTTTTTCTTTATTTCAGGATGTATTTAATCTAAAACGTAGAATGAGTGAAAAGTAAATTTGAATGGAATGTGTATATAGGGTCAATATATATAATTAAAAGAAATTAATATATATATATATATATATATATATATATATATATATATTCATGTTCATGCGTTTTTGTTTTGTCATTGATGGGGTCGATAACAATAGACGCATCTTCATCAAGCAACCATTTTGGAGGCACCACCTCTTTCAAAGTACACGTTTATTTTGATATTTCGGTGTTTGAAGGTCACATAGATGTAGATGCTTTGGAAAAGTGGTTAAATATGCTAGAAGGTTATTTCTCTGTCCACAATTTTTTCGATAGAGAAAATATTACCTTTGCACTCCTTAAGGTTGTCCCCCATGTTAAATATTGGTGGGAAAATTATTGGGAGCATAATTCCATAGAGGAGTCAGAAATATCTGGGGTTGATCCCACTTGGGAATTTTTATGGATGTGGTCAAGGAACAATATTACCTTGCTAGAAACTATGACGAACAATACATGAGATGGACCACACTACGTCAAGAGTGGGGCCAAACAATATCGGAGTTCACAAATACCTTCCATACCTTGCACACCTAGCTGGGTATCAAAGACTCCGAGTGACATCTAGTTTTGAAATACCACGGGGCTCTACACAGGTACATCCAAACTGAAATGGAGTTTATGGACATTTCATCACTAAGAGTCGTTTATTGATATGCTATCAAGATCGAACAAAAATTTAAGCAACAAAACAAGTGGGAGTTTAGGTATGCAAATCCGCAACAACCAAAGTATGGTAAAGACGACCTTAACTCACATAACAACCAATCTCAAGACAACCATTCCAAGCCACAGTAAAAGAAGGGTAACGAGAAGACAAAGGACACTAGAAAGTGGTGAGACTAACACAAAATCCCTTGACACAACATTGATGAATTTCGCTCCAAACAAACATTGGTAAATGAGCTCAATGAAACAAATCCAAGCCCCAACTCAGATTCTGATTTAAAAAATAATTAAATGAGACAGATCATTGATGTAGAACCCACTGCTATTGTTGCAACCACATTAATCCAATGAGAAGAACCAGAGGATCCTAAGGAGGGGGAGCGTCTTTCCATTCAAAAATGTGGGTGAAGAGAAACCTACTACATTTCATTGTTGATAGCGGAAGCCAAAAGAACCTCATATGAGAAGAGGTAGTCAAGCAATTGGATTTTCCGACAACACCACACCCATAACCATACAACATCGAGTGGCTTCGCCAAGGACAAGATCTTCATGTCAACCAACAATGTCGCTTGTCCTATGGCATCAAACCCTTCAAGGATGATGTATTGTATGATGTTGACCCATTGGTCGGTGATGTTATGTTAGGCCAGCCATATATGTGTAATTTTCATTATTTTTATGAGTCTCGACCCCATAGTGTCATTGTTACTCTGGGGGGTCATCTCTACAGGGTACCATAGGTAGTTTCGACTACTGTCTCGAAAAACCAGGGCCACAAAGTAATCTCTTATACCACAAAGTTTATCCTCTTCACAATTTAATCAGAAGGTGAATAGAAGGAAAATGAAACCACTTTAGCCTCGACCCAAGACCTTTCAATCCAAAAAATCAGATCAACAATATTGTAGAAGAGCACAAAGATATTCTTACTACACCTACAAGGGTGCCTCCACATTGCCCAGTCAAACAAAATTATAACAGAGCCCTTCATACTCTTCATGTTGCATCTTCACCAACAAAGTCCTCCCACACTGAAGATCATGTAGTTATATTATATGAATGGATCCAAACCCTCCAACAACAGGTTAATTCCAAGTACAAGAAGAACAACATCTTTTGTAAGGAAAGAAACTCACCATGGTTTAGATTCAACAAAATCTTCCCTGGGAAATCGACGCAATGGAGACCATTTCTTTCTAAGGGGGGAGGAATGATCCAAGTGAATATCAGTGGCCACCCACCTTTTCCACTAGCTTGAAATACATTTTTCCACCTTGGGAGTTTTTCTACACTTTTTCGGGTCCCAATCTTCAAGGGCCATTCTGAGGCCCTAAAAGACATTTTTTTGAAATTTGGGGGCGCAAGAAATATCCAAGATCTCTTGCATTGGCCTGGTAGAAATGAGTTCCTCTTGGATAGAACTTTCTAACGATATATCGTGTGCCCCAAACATAGATCGTATGCAAAAGTTACTCCCTCGGGAAGTTGACGTGTCAACTACGTGCATCGGGGCCCACAAACCTTTTGGCGTTTCATCTTCATGGGTTAGGGATTTGGATTTTATTTATGTTAAAAATGTCTTTGGAGCCTCATTGTAAACATCATAATCTTTTGAATAAGCATAGCCATCACATCTCTTCTCAGAGATAAGCTTCCACCATTCTAGCGAGTTCACGCACTTTGTATTTTTACAGTTTCTGTACATTTATATCATTAATAAAAAATGTGCATTACTGTATCTTTGTGTTTATTGAAATATCTCTATATATATCATTGTTATATCTTCACCTTCATTTATTTCAAAATAATTTGGATTGAGCACCACCTGTCACTATCATTGATCCTAAATCCATGATCCCCTTGGACTTACACACAGGTTGTCCCAACAGCATGTATAACCTCCCTTGTCTAAAAAAAATCATCGATGTTGTGTCTAAGGTATATCCCTCTAGATATATGTACACATGTCCATGCTGGAACTTAACTCCATATCCCTCACCCTCCAAATATGATACTGAGAGAAATATTACTTTCAACTCTAGAACAAACAACACCTCTGCACCTCTAGAGTTCCTACTGACTATGGTTGGAATCTCATAGGTCCAACCCCCTTCATTGCATGCATGGTACTAGTCCCACAATTCTCATGATAGTATAAGCTTGACTCTAAAACACTAAGGAACATCGACCTCATTCCTATCATATGGAGAGATGCGCCATTGTCCATAATCCATGCTCCAATGTCCCCAAACACTATACTACCATTTCTTGATAAATACGACACAAGAAAAAGTTCCTTCTTGAACTTCTTAGCAAAATCATCGATCTCATTTGATGTTGATGCTGCTAACTTTGTCTCCTTCTTGATCTTCTTCTTTTTTGGACACTGGCTTGCATAGTGGTCAGTCTTATGACATGCAAAGCATTTCACTTTGATCTTGTCATTATTTCCATCTCCCCTACCCTTCTTTGCATGAAGATCAACATTCTCCTCATCTTCATCACCCTTAGTCTGACTACCTTGAAAAGCCTCCTCTTGAGAGAAGTCATCCCACAATCTCTCCCAATGATGCAGGAGCATCGATCCACCTCAGCAAATGTGTCAGTACGCTAATATGCAGATGTGCAATGGAGAAAGGGAGAGGCACTGACCCCCCCCATTTTTAAATTTTGAATATAATCCTATACAAAATTTTGCGTGTTGTAAGGATGATAAATGCTAGGCCATGCCTTTGTACAGGTAGTGGTTAGGGTTTCCTTAAATGGTTTCTTGTAGCAGGTCCAGATCGTAGTCAGGTCTGGACATTCATTTATGGAATGTAGTCGTAGAAGTATTGTGTCGTAACTGAGATAGCGATAGCACTAAGGTAGTGGTGAGGATAAGCTCGTGAAGCCCTCGCTTTGTAATTAGGATACTTGAGAGAGAGATCTCAGGTAGAGAGAGTCTTAGGAGACTTAGGAGGTAGAATAGTTCTAAGAGAGAGAGCTTGAGAGAACTGACACTCTGTTGCAGTCTAGTTTTTGTAAACATCTGTATAGACACATAGAGATAATAGAAAATAAGTTTTTCCTCCTTATGGTGTGTTTAAGTATTTGTATTCATTGTTATTCTTTTATATGTCATTCGAACTCGACAAGGAGTTCCTTCCTTGTGCACTCTTGCACACTCTCAACGCCCACCTGGTGGAACTTCCCAGAATTCTAATAGATTCTGGAAGTGTATTTTCCTCCAACACTTTCCTTCTCACAGAACTCAAAATAGAGTTCTTCTCAATGCACTCTTTGCATTCGTTCAATGCCCTACTGACAGAGCTTCACAGAACCCTCAATGATTCTGTCTTTTGTAAGCACTCCTCTGCATAGTCTCACCTCCAAGGTGTTCAACAACCTTGAGGCTTTCTCCTTAAGTCAATGAATTCCTTGGTGCACCCTCCTGGCACGTCTTTGTCTGAAATTCCGCAGAATTTAGAAATGCACTCCTGCACTGGCTTACAGAGACCGCAGTACTCTGTCATGCAAATCCTTTGCATGAAGCCACAAAGAACCCAAACCTGGAATCAAATAACTCACAGATAGATAGAGAAGTCTATCTATCACCTGCAAATGTAAAATAACACACATCTACATCTTGAATAACACATAAAAGCATTCATTCATGAACCCATAAACATACATAAGCATAAATGCAGGAAAAACTGCTCTCTTTTTGTATTAATGAAATGCATGTTTACAACATGGGCGAGCTCAAACTTTTTACAGAGTCTCAACTTTCGCTCTTCTCTACAATTACTCTACTGCTCGACTCTACAACATCCAATTTCCAGAATGATCCCATCATACAATCGAGGGTGTCTTTTTTCTCGTTTTCCCTCCTACACTTCTAAGCAATCTAATCAACATTAACAACTACCTACTTCACATTTAACACACATAAATGCCTTTTACAGTCGGCGGATAGGAATCACACCCAAAATTTGTTTCAAAACTCCCAAACATAAATGCAAGGGTGCCTCCCCTATCTATTACATTAATGCCCTTCTCATTCAAATTTAAAACATTTTTCAAAATGTGCGCTGGTGGGTTTCCAGCTGTCCTTGCTTTGGCGCTTGCTTCATTGGCTGCTTACGATGCTACTGCATCAAATTTGTAGTGAGGTTTCATTTGAGAACTGAGATTGTTGAAGCCCGAAGGGTCGAAGAAAAGTTGGGCCTTTAGATCCAGAAAGGACGCGTGGCAAAAGATCATGAACTCCGGGTGAAGTCACTCCGGGAGAACGCGAAGGAGAAGGGTTTGAAATCATCAAAGCTTGAATCGCCGAAGCGAATGATAGTCGTTAATATGGGAAAGGATAGGTGTCACTAGATCATGAACTTTGGAGGATCGTACTTCGGGTTTTTTGTGGAAAGAAGTTTCGGAAAGTTTCGAAGCGTCGAAGGCCGGAATGATTAAGGGTCATTGATCCGAAAGGAAGACGTGGAACATTGATCTGTGAAGGGACACGTGGAGGAAAGAGGTTCACTCCATTTGACAGTTATTGAACAATCGTTAGATCAAGAGAGGACAAGTGTCAAGATATCTGACACTCTGGAAGGATTCACTCTGGAGGTTTGAAATCACCGAAGGCCGAAGTCCCGGAAATGACAAGAGACGACGATGCAAAGGTGGACATGCGGTGTCATATCTAGAACTCCAAATAAAAGTGGAGAAGGAAAGGTCCGAAGATCCAAAGGAGGATCTTAACCGTTGATCAAGAAGGAGGTCGCAGGACTGTAGATCTAAGTTGAAAGGTTAAACATCTGAGGTAAAAGCAGGGTCGTTGATTCAATAGGATAGGTGGTAGCAGATCGTTAACTCTGGGAGACTAAAGTACGTAGGAAAGAGAGGTTTGAGGAAGTCACGTGGTTATGTGAGGATGTCATCCAAGGTCACATGCGAAGAAGGAGATTAGCAAAGGGATCTTGTGGAGGTTGAGAATCGAGATTCCTGAAGGCCAGACTCACGAAGGAGATCTTGACTATAGATTCAAGGAACCAGATGGCAACAGATCTTCCACTTCGGGAGATTTCCATATAGAGGAGAGAGAAGTTTGAAAACTGAAACTCCCGAAGCCCAAAAGGCGAAATCAACGACAGTCATTGATCTGGATGGGAGTTACATGGCGACAGATCACGGTGATTTGAGATCGTGCGTAGGAGACAAGGAAGGAGATTCGATAGCAGCCATTGATTGCAGGCAACACCAAAGGAGTGGAGATCGACAGACGGGAAGGATTGCAGGGCCAGAACTTGCGCAAAGGATAATATTCTAGAGCAAGTCGCAATTGGAACCACGGTATTCGTAAATGGATACGTGGCAACACGAGAAGGATTGCGGGGAAAAACGCGGGTTGGTTTGAAACCACTCTTGCCCGTGCCCTCAATCACGCATTAGCATAAGGACATGACCCAAGGTTGTATGAAGGAGGGGCTAATGTCAAAGGGGCTTACGCCTGGAATTAGTGTTTTGCAAGTGCGTGGAAATTTTCCCACAGGTCTATCAGGACTTACACACAGGAGAAAAAGAGGCATGTGCATAATTGATTTGGGTTCAATCAGGATCTTGAAGAATCGATCCGACTCGAAAAACAGAAATATCCTAGACCAGGATGTCGACAGAACCCTAGGAGGGAAGGGGGTCTGCATCACCCAGTCAGGGAGTTTCTCCCATGTTACAAATGCCTTCATGAAGGGATCCCACTTCTCTTAGAACCCATTAAGAGATATCCTCACAAATTCATCATCTTTGACTACCTTTCCAACAACCATTAACTCATCACGAACCTGTGACATCCTAGTGAGATACAATGCCACTGTGCCAATCTTGGACATATTGGTGCTCTTGAGTTTCTCCCTCAACACCATCTTCTTATTTTGGTTTCCACTATGATAAAGCTTTGTTAGAGCCTCCCACATCTCATAGGAATTTTTATTTCTGAACACATGAGGTATGATATGGTTCTTCATGAAATCCAAGAGCATCCTCTTGGATTTCACATTTTTCTTATTGTAGGCTACCAAAAGTGTTGTATTTGTGGGAACAAATTGGGTTTTCTCCACAATATCCCAGATTTCATTTTCCTCCAACAAAAATGCCATCCTCTCTTTCCATGGGATAAAATTTGTAGCCTCATCCAACCTATCCTCAAACCTCAATTTGGTAGTCATCCTCGTCCAACTGACCAATAATGTTTTTCCCTTCCTTTATTCGAGAAAAACCCTTGCAACCCCTACAAATCTTTGTGCTAAAGTCTTCAACACCACTTTTCAGAGTCCCAACTCTGATACCATGTTAATTTCTTGAAACCTAACAATCTTAAATTTTATGACAATAATTTAACAATTCATAATTTAATCTATTGTTGATATAAATTCTGTAAACTAAACAAAAAATTTACAGCAAATCTTTAACCATTAAAATGCACAGTGGAATCATAAACAACACACACATTTGAACACATATATTTTTGGGGAGTACCCCTGGAAAAACCTCGAAGGGAAAACAAGTAAATGAGAGGATTTTACTGGCCTCAGAGGAAGAAAATAATTATAGGAACTAATTCAAAAATTTCTTACTACCCATAAAAAATTGGCTTTCTTTTTCATCCCTGCTTTTTTCGGCCTTGATTTTTCATACAACTTTTTCGGCCTTGTTTTTTTGCACATCTTTTCAGCTTCTTTTTCGCACAACTCTTTCAACTGATTTTTCACATGGCTTTTACGGTTACTTTTTCACACATCTTTTTTGACCTTTCCTCTAGCTGCAAATTCTCCCTCTTCCTTAGCGAAATCACCCTCTTCCTCTCAGCTCACTATGTGCCTCTCACACCCTCACACTCTCCGTGAGTCTCTCACCATGTTTATGCGACTCTCTCACCTCTTCACACAATATGTGCCTATAACTCTCCTTAGATATGTTTTTATAATCTCTTAATGACCAAATTCCTAGCCCTAAGATATCAATGGTCAATATTATATCTTGCATTCCCAAGATCAACGATTGTGACTTAATCTCTGGTTGAGATGACTTAAATTACTTAAGTCACTCAACTTTATAAAAAAATCACTTTAGTCATTAAATAAAAGACACTAACTTTATAAATGCAATTATAAAGTTAAATGTTTAGAGAGCATCACTCAAACACTTCCACATGCTAGGCACCACCAATGCAAAAGTACTTTCCTGATCTACCCCAAAAACTAAGACTAATTAATTAGTTAATATTTAATATTATTAATGAAAACTTATTCAAATAACTTTGATTTCAACTGAAGGTTGCATGTATAGTCTTTGCATGTTACATATGAAAATCAAATCTACATGTTCATGTGATTTTTGAACCACATAAACACGTTGTAGCCCAAATATGCTTTCTTTTTCTCTTCCATGAAATTATAAAAGAAGATTCGAAATATATTGTTATGGCAATTAAAATCATATTCTTCAAACTGAATAACTTAATTTAGTTCCCACTTTTTAAACTATTTCGTAACCTAATTTTAAAATTTTAAAAATTTGATATCATATATACATCATCAAATATTCTATAAAATTTTAAACATAGCGATCCAAAAAGATATCACATCCAATAATATATATTTTAATATATACACGTGTCCAATAATTTAACATGTAACATATATTTTAATATATACTTTAACATGTAACATATATTTTAATATATACTTGTAACATCCAATAATTATGCACGATTGAGTGATTATTATTGGCACAACTTAAAGAAATTCATCAATCCTTGCATCCAATAATATATATCTTAATATATACTTTTATGTACCCTATTTACACCATACTATTTTTTTAAAAATCATTTTCTTGGTATATAATTTAACACCTAAACTTTAACAACATCATTCATAATCGTTTGATAAGTTATCCATTCCTCTATCCTCTCTTTATCTAGGGTCGATTATTTATTGTTTCTACTAAAATCTTTCTAATGAGAATTCTTGGTTATACCCAAGAATAACCGATGTTTATAAAAGAGTGTTTTGATACTCTTATGAATTTTTCATCACAATCATTTAAATCTTGAAAATTGTACCAAGCTTTTTTATATATATATATATATATAAAACAAAACTTTTAAAGATGATTTCTAAGTTAGGGACTGAACATCGATCCCAGAAAACTTCTTCTTGGACTTCATTACTAAAAAGTATTCCCTTAGCGTAAGTGTTTTAAGGTCCACTCTTCTCTACACTATTCTACGAATGAAAATGAATTACTATGAAGGTATTAGAGTGATTGCTAAAAGCCAAAACCATTCTCGGTAGTTGGTGTTGAATCTTCATTCAAAAGAATAGTTAATTTAGCTTTCATTGTCGGTCTTAATAGCCATTAAGAAGAAGGTACCGGAGGATAGAGATTATTATATTTAAATTAATTTACTGTATCCACTACTTCCATATCAGAGGATTCAACGAATACTAATGTTCCACTTCCCTAACTTCACATGGATTACTGGCGTTTTTTTATGTAACGTACTTGTGAGGGGATCGAGGTGCCCTCTCAATTGTTGAACAAGACAACTTGGTTCTGTTTCTCTAATTTACCTGTGATTTATTTGTTTCATCTGGAGCTCCACAAAACAGGAGAGTATGGTGAAAATTTTCAGATTGAAAACAACAATGCCCTTCGTGACTTCTGTTCAACAAGGGCGTTGAGCCGATACAAGGATTCTCTGAGCTCATTATTACCTTTGGTAAGGGTCTTAATTAAAATATGAAATATCTGTTTAATTTATGTATATAAAAAAAAACTTTGTCTATACCCTCATGACTGGTGCTATATTTTTGGTCCTCTTCTCCCTCATTATGCAGCATAGAGTCAAGATTTTATTCCTTCCTGCAAGTCATGTAAGACTTTTCATACTTCTTTCCTTGGTAAAATAATTGGTCGGTTACTAGGTTTTTGTAGATAAACTAGTTTTATCTAAGGTATAAAGCTCAGTTACCTTGATGTTCTGGTAGTTTAAGGAATCAGACTGTGCTAGCTAGGTTATGTTCGAGAATGAGTTTACTTCACTCCAAGTTATCTGTTTCATCGTCTAATTCAAGAGAAGGTAATATATATAGTTAACGTGAACATTGTTGGAGTGGCCAAGAGTTGCAAACTAAACTAAAAAGAATAATTTTCTCGCTGGCCCAAACTCATACTTTAACTCTTTTATTACAGTCACGTTTCATTATTTTACTTTAAGCAATGTTTCCCCATTCAAGCACATCAGGTAACAATACCACAAACAACCCACCGAGAATACGTCTCCAATTCCACAAATTTTTGAGTGGTTCTATTCTAAAGATGGTAAAATTGATCTAGCATATTGGTGTAAGAAAAATCGTGAATTCTATTGAAGAACCATTCTAGTTCATGTAAGTCTAAATTTATGGTGGCTTACACTTTCCTCACCATTTATTATGTCGAAAGGCGTACACCTATTGATAATGGGCACATTTAATAGGTTTTTAGTTCTTAATGCGTTTTTTATGGACGAGATTAAATATGCTTAGAATATTCTTAGTCGTCACAATAAATGAATGGCTATGATTTCATCCATTAACTTCTACATTGTTATAAATGATAAATTGTGGAGCAAAGAGAAATGCAGAGAGAAAATAATAGTATATTCAAATGTATGAAGAAGTACAGAACTCAGAAGATAGTTGAAGAACTGAAGCACACCAACAATAGGGAATAGCTGAGCTTATATATGCTCAAGCAAGACAGAAATAGAAAGTACATCTGTCCAGTATAGCTGGCAGTGTATGGTCATACTGTTGAGGGTACAATATATTTAACACTCCCTCTTAGACTCAACAGTTACAATCAGCAGCACTGACTATGCCTAAGTGCTGTCTCTGGAAGTCAAAAACTGACTTTCCTAGTGGCTTGGTGAAGATATCAACAAGATGATCTCTAGAACCACAAAATTGTAGTGCAATGTCACCATTATTGACTAACTCGCGTATGAAATGAAACCGAGTGTCAATGTGTTTACTTTTCTTGTGAAACACATGGTTCTTGG
>JZKD02S1673444.1:357361-369348 GCA_000966675.3 Picea glauca | reverse complement strand
CATTGTATGCTAGTTTTGTCATTAGACCTTCTCCCTCTGCCTCTTTGAGGCTGGAAATTCTGATGTTGATATTGTTGTTGATTTCTTTGACCTTGGAAATTATGATTTGGATATTTTTGTCTGTTCCCTCCATTGGTATGAGGGTTACCTTGATTGTTCCCTCTTCCTCTACTTCTTCCTCTGGCTTTCCCTCTTCTGAATGAGAACCGAGTTTGGAAGGCATTGGAGATTGACTCATCTGTGAGATGTAGTCTTGTCTCATGTGTCACCAGAGAACCAATTAGTTCATCTGTTGAAAATTTTGACAGGTCCTTGGATTCAAGGATGGTTGTTACAACCATTTCAAATTTCTTGGGAAGACTTCTGAGAATTTTCTCAACTATTCGTTGATCAGTGATGGTTTCACCAATGAATCTGATCTGGTTCACGATGCCCATGACTCTGGTCATGAACTGATCTACAGTTTCGGACTCTGTCATCCTGAGAGTCTCAAATTGTGTCCATAATGACTACAGTTTAACTGTTTTCACCCTGTCATTTCGTTGGTAGGAATATTTGAGGATGTCCCAGGCCTGTTTGGAAGTTCCAGCGCCTGTGATTTTTGAAAAAATTGAGTCATCTACAGAGTTCTGAATCCAGAATTTTGCTTTGTTTTCTTTGGTCCTCAGAGTTGCCTGAGAAATTCTCTGAGCATTTGTCATGGCAGTGAGGGCGGCTTGATCTGGTTCCACATATCCAAGATCCACTGGTTCCCATCATTCTTGTGCTTGCAGGAACGATCTCATCCGAAGAGACCAAAATTCGTAATTCTTACCAAGAAGAATTGGACCCTGAGTCGGGCCAAGATTGCTGGTCGACGCCATTTAAAAAAAAATGCTGAAAAAATAGAGGGAAAAATTCATATTTTCCTCCAATCTCAGAGATTGCCGATTCGCCGATGGACGATGGGAGCTTATCGGGCTTTAGATGTCCCTTGGTCTCCTTGCAATGTGACCACGCGCTTTAATGTTAAGGTGCTATGGGTTTTTTCCGTTTCTTTGGCTTACAAATCGCCGAAATGCGAAAAATAGCCTTTCAACTTTTCAACGGTCCAGATCTGCTGAGGATCGGATGGTCCAGATCTTATCGGGATATCGCGAATCAGGATTTCACGATTTCTGATGTCGAGGTTGTCTGTCTCCTCGGTTCCGCGATCGCCGATTTTCCGATGGCGTTGTCCTATCGGGACTTTTCCCGATGGCTCTGATCTGCGACACGCGTCCTCAACAGATGGACGGTCGTGATATCTCCTCGCGATTTCGCGATATGTTATGTCCCAGACCTCTTGTCTCCAGGATCCGCGAAATGCCGAATCCCGAAAAACCGATGAAGTCGCTTATCGAGACTTTTCCCGAAATCTTCGATCTCTTCCACGCGTCCTGAACAGATGGACGGCTAGATTTGCATCGGGGATTTCACTGGAAAGAAAAACCCGATCACTTGTTCTTAGGATTCCCGATTTGCCGAATCCCGATATGCCGATGAACCTTCTTATCGGGATTTTTCCGAGCTTTCGGATTTACGCCACGCGTACAGGATAGATGGACGGTCCTGATGCGTCCTCGGGATATCGCAACATGCGATGCTCCAAATATCTGTCAACGTGAAACCCCGAATGCCGAAATGCCGACGGGCGCTGCGATGTTCGCCACGTGTCCTAACAAACAGACGACTGAGATCTTATCGCTATATCGCGTATCGCGATTTCGCGAGTTGCGATGTCAAATTTCTTTGACAGCTTGAAACTTCGAAATGCCGATATGACGATGCGTTGATCTGCTGCCACCTGTCCTCTGAAATGGATGGCTGTAATCGTTTCGGGATTTCGCTGTTTCGCATATCGGAGTTTTTAGAGAGCAGTTTTCTTTGCTCATCCAACTCCCGATTCCCGATTTTGTGATGGAATAGGATCTCGCCACGTGTCTCTTGACGGACGGTCAAGATGACGTCGGGATTTCGCGACTTCACAAGTCGAAATCACTCCTGTGCACTGCAGAGGACTAAACCTCGTGCACCTTCACGCTGATCCAATGACTGTCGGTCCTTTGCGCAAGATCTGACGACTGAAATGCGTTCACCTTTTCCATGCTCTCCTTCTTCCCTTCTGGAATGGTTTCTCGCCTCGGATCTGTTCGCAAGATGAATCTTTACAGCCTTAATGGTTGTTCTTTGCGTGTTTGACGCAATCTTTCCCGAATTTAACAGAATTTTCTCCTGTGGAAGAAAAGATTCGTGAATCTTTCAAGGATTTGAAAGAATTTCACGAATTCTTTGTTCTGTGCTTCAATCTTTAACAGATGTGAGGGAAATTTATGAGTTCTTTAAAATTTCTCGCCTCCTCCGGCTTTTCTTCGTCAATCTTTGACGATTCTTGAAAAAATTACAAGAATCTTTGGGATTTCTTCTTCTGTGTTCTCTTCGTCCAGGATCTTTCGAGCGTTGTACGCTCTGCTTCCTCCGCAAGCTTGTTACGACGATCTTTAAAGAGTATTACGGCCAGCTCTCCAAGCCTTGTGAAAAAACTGTGTCGCGTGCTCTCAAGATGCGTGTAAGCTCTGCGCTGTGAGGATCGTGTTGCTCTCCCAACTGTGTGAAGAGTCTTACTGCTGAAGCTCTGATACCATGATAAATATTGGAGCAAAGAGAAATGCAGAGAGAAAAGAATAGTATATTCAAATGTATGAAGAAGTACATAACTCAGAAGATAGTTGAAGAACTGAAGCACACCAACAATAGGGAATAGCTGAGCTTATATATGCTCAAGCAAGACAGAAATAGAAAGTACAACTGTCCAGTACAGCTGGCAGTGTACGATCATACTGTTGAGGGTACAATATATTTAACAATAAAGACATCCGTTTATATGTTTACTTTTTTACATTTACGTAATCGTGTTTAAAAATTACTGTGTTCACTAACTTATTGCCAGGTCTACCTGATTAAAAAATATTACGATATTCACACAGAGTGGTAGCCACGTTTTTGTGCTAGCCATGTTTCATTTCATTTCTGTGCTGTGTTTCGTTTCATTTCATTTATGCTGGCTGACGTTTGGTGACCGCGTTTCTGTGCTGACATCACCAGCGGTAAATATTATGAAATATTATGATGTCCAATCTTTTATTACGGTAAATATTATGAAATATTTTTCTGTGGGTTCAAAGCACTCATAAAAAATTGCATATTTTCGCTTCTATTACAATGAGATTCTGGTATCTTGATATGATAGCATAATGTTCTTATTTAGTTTCTTCTCTGTTTCATATGATTGTAAATTCTCTATTTCGATACCAAAATTTAACTATGGGTCTATCTTTGAAATGTGAGGGAACCCATTAGTTACCACAAGGCCACGTTCTCCTCTAGCATCTCGAAGACTTCCCACAAGGATTTATTCACCTTGACCATGTCGCCACAGGTACCAATCTATACTTTTACTTAAAGAAAAGTTTTAGTTGCTTCTTTTAACTTCAACCACGCATGGAAACGATTTTTGCTTATCGCATCTTCAACCGTTGTTCATTCTACAGGAAAGAAATTTACCAGCTCTAGTTTTTCTGCGATCATACAAGAGATAAGTCCCTGCGATTTCCTTATTTAAAAATCATTTATCTAAATTTTTCTAAAGAAAAAGGATCTATGCTAAAGATTTCTCTTATTTATGCTTTGCAAATTGAAACTCACTGATATGGATTTGAAATATTCTAACATGCAAAAGGTACTCGGGTTCTACTTGCGGATCATCATTCCCAACTTTCTTGTTCAAAGGACATGAGATTTTACTTGTATAAATTTTTATTTCACCAGTAACTCTCCTCAAGGGAACATTTCCATGAAGCTACATAATTCTTGATTCAGTATGTAATGGTTGAACCTAATTTCTTGATTCAGTAACATTTTCTCTCTTACCATAATATGAAGTTTATATTTACTACATTTTTGTATCTTAATACCGAAAAGGGAAATTGCAAACAATTTATCTCGTCATTGTTTAAATTTTGTATCATGACAAAAATTTTGGATTGTCTACCTTACATATTTCATATCCATTCTATAGTAACAACATAAAACTTGGTTCATGCATTTCTATAGAATTACAATATATTCATTACCTTCGAATAGATAAATTCTCTCAAATATTCTATGGGTGTAAGGTATTTAGGAAATATATCACTATTACATAACATTTATCTAAAGTTTAACTTTCTTGAAATTATACAGTGTATTAAAATTCCCTTTTTTCATGATTAACAAATAATAAATGGATAACTCGATATTATAAATAATGAAGGTAAACATTTAAATTATGTAGTATACAACTTGAGTGAGCCTAATGGTTAAGAACATGTGTTTCCTCTTAAGAGGTCACAAGTTCAAATCCAGAGGGGGGTAGGGTATGTATACCTCCATAGACTTTATCTGGTGTGGCTTGGTCGTGACCTTAAAAATAGATTATTATTATTATTATTATATAAATCTAATTTTGTAGCATGCATACAATTTTGTAGCTATATACAAATCAAATTAATTCAACATGAACAATAAGATAAATCTATATAGATCAAGTTATATAGCTATAAGAAATTCACTACTCCAATATAAGTAAAAAGTAGTCAAATGAAGATACATACATGTAACAATTATGAGAGAAACAAATGGAACAACCATGTTCCACCCAACCGTAGATGCAGAACAACCACAATTACTTGTCCTGATCATCCCCTAGCTTGACCATGACTCCATAAGGGTGAACTGAGTTCCACTCAGCCACTGTCTTTCTGTACAATTCATAAAATCATTCTCCTAACACCACTTGTGCTCACACAACAAATATTCATCTCCACAACATACTACATACTAAGCAGCGTCCTGCCTCACACATATGTTGTAAGTATTTCATTTATCATTGCCTAGGACGTTTCCATCCATTTCCCTCCTTGGGAAATTCACAACGTTACAAACCCATGATTTTTAGGGGCTACCAATGACATAACTCAACTTCTGACACTTGTAAAAATCAGCTTTGAGTTAATTCAAACACGTTGCCCACTCATTGAGTCATAGTTAACTACTTTTAACCTTGTTGTTCGACTTGTTTTCCAACATTTAATTTATTAAAAATATGTATTTTACATGCATCCAACAAAAGAGGGCAGTTGGCAAGTCAAACTCCTTCCCAACATTGACAAAAATAATAATTACAAACTTCCACAAATTCAAATATGAATTCCCATAATTGGAAATTTATTTTAAAAGCAACAATTTTAAAATAAATTGTTTTAAATATTTGAGGATGTCACATCCTCTGCCCCTTAAGTATAGCATCGTCATCAATCTTAATATTTCCTCAAACCATCACTTGGAGCAGAGTTGGATAATATTTCATCATTTCTTCTTCTAACTCCCAAGTAGCCTCCTCGGGACTAAAGTGATTCCATTGCACTTTTACCTGGGCGATGGCTCTATTTCGAAGGATTGTTTTTATTCTTGTCTAGAATGCATAGAGGTTCTGCTTGGAACTTGCCTTATGGTTCCACCTGCACCATGTTCCAATCAGTGATGTGAGTAGGATCATGAATATATCTTTTTAATAATATAACATGAAAAAAATTATGAACTTTTAAACTTGCAGGAAGTTCTAGTTGGTACATCACTGGTTCGATTCAAGTTAAGACTTTGAATGGACCACAAAACCTTGGCGCCAACTTGGAAAAACTTACTAGTTTTAGGGAGCTCCTCCTTGCTTTGACTATAATGTATACATTCTCTCCAACATTGAATTCGTGATGTCATCTTTTCATATCTGCATAGCTTTTCTTTCGATCTTGCATTTCTTTTAAATTCTATTGTACCATTTTGACCATCTGTTTCCTTTTCTTGGAGCATTTTTGGTCCAACCAAAACTCTATCAACTAGATTATCCCAACTAATCGGGGTTGTACATTTCCTTCTGTGTAAAACTTCAAAGGGACTCATTTTTGTTGATGCTTGATACCCATTATTGTATGCGAATTCAACTAAGTGTAGATATTCTTCCCACTTAGTTGGATTTTGTTCTTACATACATTCGTAACATATCTTCAATAATCTGATTCATACGTTCTGTTTTCCCATCTGTATATGAATGGTAACTTGTGATAAAATTCAGATTAGTACCCAAACCTGCAAACAATTCCTTCCAAAAATTGGATGTAAATTTAACGTCTCTATCTGAAATCACCATCTTAGGAACCCCATGTAGTCTAAATATTTCTTTCATAAAAATTTCAGTGATATTTGTTGCTTTGTAAGTAGATTTCACAGGTATAAAGTGTGCAAACTTACTCAACTTATCAATTAATACCATGATTGAATTGTTTTGTCTTCGAGTCTTAGGAAAACCTATAATGTAGTATATTGAAATAATTTCTCATTTTCCATTCTGGTATCGGTAGAGGTTGTAAAAGACCTGCTGAATGTTGATGTTTAGCTTTCACCCATTGACAATCTAAACAATTAGATAAATATTTCGTTGTTTCAGATTTCATTTTAGGCCAATAGAATGGTTTTCTTAGGGTTGTTTATCATTTTTGGTTTCCTAGATTACCAGAATAGGGCTTTTTATGTAGCTCATTCAAAATCATCATCTTCAATTCAACAGAATTAGGTATATAAAAAATATTTTTGAACCTTAATAGTCCATTCTTGTCGATGTTGAAATCTATATTGTTCATATCTTCCTCATTTTTCTGCAAATGATATGCTATTTTGATGTATTCTACATCATTTCTTCTTTCCAATTTAATTATGTCCTCGATATCACTTTTTGTTTTACTAATAATCACTTTATATAATTCATTAGTTCTCCAACTTAGTGCATCTACGACTTTATTTTCCTTTTCCTTTGATGTATCACATTTCAAAATCAACTCACTAATAAAAGATAACCACCTTCCATGTCTTGCATTGACACCATGTTGACTAAATAGGTGTTTTACACCACTTTTATTTGTTAACAATAGAAATTTATTCCCATTAAATAATGCCGCAACCTTTTTAATGCATGAATTACAACTGCCAATTCTAGATCACGAGTTACATAGTTTCTTTCATGTTCCTTTAATTTGTGAGATTCATAATAGATTACATATCCATCATGTGTCAGTATTCCACCTAATCCTTCTTTACTTGCATCTACAAAAAATGTAAAATATTTATAAGGATCAACCATTTTAAGAATGAGTGTTGTAGTGAGTAAACATTTTAATCTATCAAAACTTTCCTATCATTTTTTAGACCAAATAATTTTTGTTCCCTTTTCTGCAAGGAGGTGATAGGATAGGTGATCTTGGGAAACCCTTCAATAAACCTTCAGTATCAACCGGTGATCCCCATGAATGATTGTATGTCTTCCACGTCTTAGGAATAGGACATTCCATATTTTCTTTAATCTTTTTAAGGTATGCTGCAATACCATCTTCTGATATCACATGTCCTATATATTGTATTTTTCTTGGATAGAAATCGCCTTTATCGAATTTAGGATATAACTTATGCTCTCTCAATGTTTGTAATGTTAGGATATTTAGACACTTAGGGAATTAGTTAAGATCTACTTGGTCTAATGTGTCGTTAGGTAAAATTGTGTTTCTTAGTGTGTTTTTTTAATATGCACTAGTATGCATTTGTAGTTAGGGAATCCAATGGTCACGATATGTTCCCGACATAGAATGATTCGACAATTCATATTCTCCTCGATCTTAACAACCATTGATCCATGGCTTAACACTTGATTGTTCCATGATCTCTATTTAAAGAGCATGGAGGGTCATTTGCCAATGATTGATTGTGAGAAACTCTCTCGTAAAATCTCTCTGTAATTTTTTTTTTTTGCATTAATAAATTGCTCCAAGTGGCCGCCTTGGTTGGGGCCATTGATGTTTCTCCGTAGGGGTTTTACCATGTGAAAATATCGGTGTGTTGATATTTTATTTGGTTGTGTAAGTGGTTACTGAAGGTGTTCGTCCTCTGTTGGAATACCTGTGTTGTCGAACATGGTATCAGAGTCTGTTTGAAGACTCGCTCCTGTTATAGATCGAGACCGTGAAGCTGAGGTGTCTCATCTCCATTTTCTGTCATTTTCGTACATTTTTGAGCTGAGAGAACTATTCCATTACGTTTGGAGTTCCCATTTCAGTAAGGAACACTTTTCGTTTTACTCGAAAAGGTTTTCGTTTGCCCAAGATACAACCATTTCGGTCAGATCCGGAGGTATAAAGCCTGAATACGCTTTTTTAAATTTTTTTGTAGAGTATTATTTTGGTTATATTTCGGTTTTATATTATTTGTTTCTGGGTTTCTACTCTTTTAGATATACATATGATTTTTTCTTCGCACCTTGTATGATCTTGACAAATCAGAAACATATAGGAAAATGTGCATCTTCCGGGTAAGCTAACCGAGATCTAACCCTTGTTGTCATCGAGAAGCAAACATTTTTTCTTCTGTGAAAATATTTTTTTTTAGCACGCTCTCCAAGAACGTATTCAACAATAAAAACACCCTCAATCCTCTTGCGAAACAATACAATATGTTTTTCTAGACCATTTGGTTAAAAATTTCTATATTAAGTAAGAGGTCTTGAGTTCAAGTCACTCTTTTGTTACTTTTTTTTTTTAAAAGTCCATGCTAAAATTGTTAAGTGTATTTCACTTCAAGTATAAAAGTGAATCACTATAAGTAGCTTTAATATTTTATTTTAGAGTTATTTATTTTGCATGAAGTAACTTTATTGTAAAAGTGATCCCCACTTCTCTTTATAAGAGTGGGTCACTTCATAAAGCAACTACACCACCACGTGGTTCTTTGGTTATTGTTTATGCCTTTTTTTAAAAATGACATAACTCTCACATCTGAAGTTCGTTTTCAGTGTCGTTTTTTTAAAACTGCCTAACTTTTCGAGATCTTTCCATCCAGAATATCAGTTTCATTTTTTAAATCCATATTATCTACATATTTAATATGGATTCTTCTAGTAATCTTTTGTTTACTAGCACCAACTACTTCCATTGGAAATCTCATATGGAAGATTTATTAAGAAGTAAAGGCTTGTACTGAATTACCTCGGGAAAGGAAAAAACACCCACTGATGATGATAAGAAATTTGAGTGGGCTAATAGGAGTGACGAAGCACGTGGACTAATCATAATGTCCATCTCTCCTAATTTAATTTTCTACCGTAAAAAAATTTATGACCCCGAAGAAGCTTGGGAAAAGAATGAATCTGTGTTTGGTAAACTCAATATTATTCGAGCACAACAATTAGAAAATAAAACATTGACCTTATGTCCAAGTGATTTTTCTTTCCTTGGAGACTATCTATCTAAGTTTAAAACACTCAGAATTTTATGTGAAGAATGTGAGATAAAAATGGAGGAAGAGCGTTGCATCTATCTTATTTTTTCTAAGCTAGGTAGTGCATATTGTGTGTTTGTATCTACCTTTTATACCATGATAAAGGCTCTAGGGAAAACTTATCAAAAACTCACTCTTGAGTCCTTTTGTGCTGCTTTGATTAGAGAGGAAGATAAAATTGTACAACTTGGAGTGATCAGCACTGCAGGTACCTCCAACAAAGCCTTAGTTTCCCAGCGGAAAGATAAAACCAAGTATCCCAAGAAGAAGCATCCTCACTACAACAACAAGAAACATAAGGGTCCCAAATCCGCTCATACAACTTCAGCTCCTAATGGTGACAAAGGAGCAACATATAAAAATAAGAAGACTGACAGACATTGCAAATTTTGTGATAAAGATGGTCATGATGAGTCCAAATGTTTCAAGAAGATGACAACTTTAGAAGAAACAATGAAGAAACACAACATCAATATTGATTCTACTTCTTATGGACATACACTTTCCGCCTCTGGTTTCTCTTTCAATACAATTTCTACTTCTTCTTCTGATGAGTGGCTTATTTATTCTGGAGCATCTTATCATATGGATAAGGATAAAGACATATTTTCTGCTTTAAATGAATGTAACACCAATAAAGTATTTGTTGGTGATGATAGATCTCTTAGTGTTGTAGGATAATGGTAATTTCAATGATGTATTATGTGTTCCAAGTCTTTCTTGTAACCTTCTATCAGTATATCAAATCACTTATTCAGGTGAAGGTAAAACTGTAGAGTTTTCACCTCACCAAGTTGTAATCAAGGATCTAAAATATCCTAAGCATGTTCTTGCAACTGGAATTGCTGATGATATTACCAAGTTGTACAATTTTGACAACTTTGGGTCATCATCTTTTTCATCAGTTTTTGTTGCTCGTAACGATGACTTGAGCAAAATTTGGCATGAGCGGTTTGGTCATCTAAGCTATCGCTCATTGCAACAACTATGTAATCAATATATGGTGACTGATCTTCCTCATGTTTCATGCAGAGATGGTGTTTGTGTCGGTAACTGTGTTCTTGACAAACATCATTGGGACAGTTTTGACAAACGTGTTTCTTGGCACGCCTCGGGCCCTTTGCAGCTTGTTCAGAGTGATTTGTGTGGTCCACTTTCTTCTCCTTGTTTTTTTGGGTGCAAGTATTTCTTAAATTTCATTGATGATTTTTCCAGACGTACTTGGGTTTACTTCTTAAAACTTAAGAGCAAATTTTTTGACAAGTTTTTGACCTACAAAGCCCTTGTAGAAAAACAATCTGGACATCAAATTCAAAATTTAAGAACAAATAATGGAGGCAAATATGTGAACAATAGTCAATCTCACTCCCACAAAGGCTCTTAAAAATATAACACCGGAAGAAGCTTGGACTAAAATTAAACCAGATGTAAGTCACTTCTGTGTATTTGGCAGTATAGCATGGGCTCACATTCCTGATGATAAAAGGAAAGCATTGCATCCTAAAAGTGAGAAGTGTATATTTGTTGGTTATTCTGAAGATGTCAAAGGTTATAGACTTCTTCAACCACATTGTAATTGTAACATCCCGCTCTTGCGCGCACTGAACAAACTTATTATTTGAGGACACTTGCTTGCAAGTGATCCAGATTATTATACTATTGGGCATCTGATTACGATTATGAGGCGTTATGAATTGATGACACATTATTTTTTTGTATTGACATAGACATGTGTTATTGACTCGGTTTTCCTGAATGTGCAGGATTTTGGACCTCGAGGATGCAGAGGCATCAATGAAATCCCTTGGACTCCATATCGAGTCATGGAGTGGACTATTGGGGTTTGATTGTTGTATATATGACGTTTGTGCATGTTATTAGATGATATGATTATGGATATTATTTCTGACATGATTCGTTGATGATCCAGGATGGCGATAGCTTGCTGACTAGACTCACATATGAAGTAGACGGGTCACGCATGATAACCAGAGACGTTGAGGGAGAGGTGTGGAAAGCATCCCTGCCACAACCTACTAGCACTCCCTTCGTGGCTCAAACTGTAGGTTAAATATTACATAATTCAAGAAGACCCACGATGTCGTGAGGGCCGACTTGGACAGTCGCTCACGATGATTCTAAGGGGCGCACAATAAGGCAGGGGCCTTATTCCTTGGAGGCCCTTAGTCTCCCATAAGATCACCTGGTGGAGTATTGACTCCGGGGGTTTTGATTTATACCAAGTTAGTCAAGAGACGAGTGGCACCCTTGGAGCACGGAGTGCATCCTGAAGGGCACATTACATAAGAAAAATGAAAAGAGGCGAGTGGCACCTTTGGAGCACGTAGTGCATCCTGAAGGGCATGTCACGCAAGGGAAACATAATGAGGTGAGTGGAACCCTTGGAGAACCTAGTGCTTCTTGAAGGGCACATCACGTTGTTAAATAATAAATGAATAAACCTCTATGGTCTTAGAACGAATAATGCGATGAGAAAGATTTAAAACAATTTCCCTAATAAAATGTAGCCCAACTTAGGAAAATAAAGTCTAAGT
>JZKD02S1673444.1:341288-357351 GCA_000966675.3 Picea glauca | reverse complement strand
AATTAATTAATAACTTATAATTAATTAAGGTTATATAATAATTAATTATAATTTAGCTAATGTTTAGGATTATTTATGAAGTTATTCATAGTAATAAGAAAAGGGTCATTACATATCCCCTAATAATTCGACTCTGCGTTTTATCATTTTATTATGGCAATGATTTACCATTCTACTTGACTGCAATTTACCCTTGTAAAGTCAGTGATTACCCTTCTTCTATTGATTGTGTTCGATACCTGATTGTGTGTTTACCATGATAATGTCTGCATTTATTTTTTATATGAAATGATAGACAACGTTTTAATGAAAACCAACGATTTTATATTAACTATTTATATTCACAATTTGTATTCAACAAATTTTTATTTCACAGTTAAATGATGGGTCAACGATTTCCGGTGACATCTAGACCATGATTTTGTATTACTTTCTCAGTGAATTCCATCCCTCTTGACACAGATAAATTGGAATGTAGAGGCAACGATTTCAGTGATATCTTGACCACTGATTTTTGTATTACTTACCCAGATATTTTTGCAATCTTTAGACTGTGTTTTTACTATGCAACGATGGTGTTCTACAGTGTAAATGGGTAGCGTAGTTGGCGTTTTCGCTGTGAGAATGATGGTGTTCTATAGTGTAGTGGTGTTGTTTTAATGGCATCGATTTCCCCTTGATGTTTAACAACTTTTTTTATTTATTATGCTGATAGTAAATATTTGACAGTAATCTTATAATATAGATGACAACAAATTGTAATAATGTGGGACTGACTTTTTGACTGGGTAGCGATTTCCCTCTTTTTATACAACGTTTCCTATTTAATGGCAAAAATTTTGGCTGAGTGTGATGGCTTGAATGGCGGTAGTGTTCGCATTTATAGACAACAAATTTACACATCTTTTGATTGGACATGCTTACTGCTTGTTGCATGGATTCCCGTTTTTCTCAACAATTATGGCCGCCCTTGATAATTCATGACCAGGTGTGGAGATTGCTTTCTTCCAATGGGTATTTGGGTCACTTTATTATTTGGAAGAAGTTTGTGTTGAGTTTCTGCAGAAGAACCACATCAATCCCTTCAACTGTGCACTCGGTCTGCATCCAAGACAACTCATATGATTGGTAGTGGTAAATATATTCACTTTCTGTATATAAAAATATTATTCCATTACATGGAATGATATCTAATTCACCTTATTACCTCTTTTCCATTGCCTATATAGTGAGATTATAGCCCATGGACAATATTGATTGATCATATATTGTTGTGACACTAGTGACAACTTAGATTTCCTTATCCAACTTGTTCAATCTTTATCTTTGTTCACTGTTAACTAATCAATTCATTTCCTCATGTAATCATCTCTCACTAGATGCATACAAGTTGTCATTTCAGGTTGTTGGGTGCACTGATTGATAAGTTGGGTTAGTTCAAAAATATATTAATTAAATACTTAAATAAATAATATATATATATATATATATATATATATATATATATATTATTCCATTACACAGAATCTGACAACGAATGTACTGTTGCTCGTCTCTTTATGGTAGTTAGTAAAGGATATTGCTTTTTACCCAACGATTTCCTATACACTTTTGATTATTACACAACGATTTTGGATTTTATTGGTTATAAATTGATATATATATATACATTGATGATTACACAACTATCTAATTGTCTTATAGTTGACAATGATTCTAGATATTCTTTAATGTTATTGGCCTTCTAAATATTAGCATTCTTTAATGCTATCATGAAAACGAATTCTTAGATGGAAACTTTGATAGTGTTATGGGTTAAAAAGGCAACGTTATTATTGATAAATAACTCACAACTTTTACCCTAAACCACCGCAATCAAAATTCATTGGAATAGTTGATATGCAGGGATGATTTTAAGGATGGAAATTTATTTTAAAATGTAGAAACCTTGGCAAATATTACTAATCCTTCATATGCCAAGTATAAATGTTTGGCAATATTTTTGTAAAAATATTCAAATTTATAAGGATTTTATACAGTTTGTATAAACTTTTGGCGATTTTTAAGGTGAAATAATTGTATCCTATAGAATCTGGGCGAATCATTTTTAGAATAGCGAATATTTTTTTTGGAAAAACCATGGAAAATTAGCCCATGAGCGAAATTTAGCCCCTAAAATCATGCATGTTGATATGTGTTTTTTCTGACGGGTTTAGATTTTAAGGATTAGTGATTTAGAGTCATGCGTCAAAGTCCAGTATGTACCAGAATTGTGGAGTTAGATAATTTGCGAACGAACCTAATTAATTGAAGGGCCTTATGTTTTATCATGTAATTATTCATCCTCACCTCCTTGATTTATGTTGATTATTTGTTAATGACTTTTCATTAGTGTTGAAAATTCACTTGGAGATCGATGGATTAGGGGATGGGGCCAACCTTAATAAATAATTTGGGAAGTTAGTTCACATGAAATATCCTTGGGATATCTAATTTTAATAATAAAAATTTAGATAAATCAACAAGGGTTGATTTAGTTATTTAAATATATATAATAATTAAATAGCGCTAATATTATTCCTAACACTGAATTCCTATACTTATATCAAGATTGTTCCAGGTACCTGATGGTGCCTTGTTAGTAATTAGGGTTAATTGCATCATGTCCATATCATTGTTGATGCAATGTCGTAGCCTTGTGACATAAGGCGAATTGAAATAGTGGTTGGTCGTAGTTGTTTCACCTCACAGGTTTGCCTTGTAGGAACTAGACATTCTTCGGATAGTTGCACAACTTTTCTTGAATGATGTCACCTTGCATCATGCCGACTTGTTTCTTAGGGGTGTGGGAGTAGTATTATTGTCTATGGTTGGGCTCCTAGCATGCTGGTTTTATCTTGAGTCCTTGGTCCATATAGGTTATGTTGCGCTAAAGTTATTGTCGTGCCTATCACCTGGGGACGGCATGATTCCTGATGAGGGGATCATTGCACGCCCTAAGGGATAGAGGCGAAGGATGAATTGGCCGGGGTCTGTGCTCCCATGGGAGTGTTGTCGATCGTTGTAAGTTTTCTCATGGCGTATGGGTTGAACTCCTTCATGCGTTGAGTTGTGCGCCATCGAGGTTATAGTTTACTGGTTGTCAAGGCCATTGTGTCGGGATGGGGATGTTGTCCCTTAGCTTGTAGGCGTGGTCATGTTTTGTCGGGTGGGTAGTTGTTTCTCTCTGACGCTTTACGCAGGTTTCGCCTAGATGCTATTTCACTAGTGCATGGAGTCTTAGTTGTTTGTTTCCTGTTCTGTGGGCGTGGTGCTCGTCGTTAGATGTGTTGTTTAGCTGTAATCGTTGTTGTCATCCTGCTTAAAAAAAATAAAAATTGCATCTTTTGCTTCGCTTGTAGTCGTAACGAAGGGGTCGTTACATATGGTATCAGAGTGGGTTCAACTTTGTGACTGTGGATCGCTAGGCTTTCCACTGCAGTAAACTCATGAGTATTAACCATTGCGTTAATTAAAAACCTTAACATGTCCATGTGGTGATTTCATTTTGAGGATGCCTCAGAGGTTCGCAACATGGTGCCATGGAAGGAAGTGCGACGCCTCCATAAGTTCTCGAACCCTCAGAGTCAAAATCCCAAGGGGAAGAACAAGTCCTTGGGTTGGATTCACTTGTTGTAAGGGATGATGATGGTCTGACAAGGCCCGTCCAGGTAATGGAAAGGGCCTTAATTCACCATTGGTACTGACAAGAGGCTAGGGCACCTGTACCTTTGAGGGTCCACAGGGCACCCTATCTAGTACCGTTAGCATCCACTGAGAACTCGAGAGAGTTGAGTTCTTGAGTCCACGAGTGTCGTGGATGGCTATGTCGTCGATGAACGGTTGTAGAGCAAGGTGTTGTGCTTCATGCTTCGCGATTATGAACTCCAGCATGAAGTTCTACATGGTGGTATTTCAATTGAATGGGAGTTCTCTTCTATGGCAGAATATGCTCCTGCCACTTTTTAACATGGTCATCGATGACGTGTCATGGGAATTGTTTGAGGAATGGTTCTAGGAAAGGTATCTTTCTCAGAAATTATTTGAGCGTCAACTCAACGAGTTGGATGACTTGCGACAAGGAAACCGCATGGTCCCCGAGTACGAGGCCCGTTTGGATCTTCTTCGGTATGATCCACACTAAATTACCAAGAAACTTGAGGTCAAGAAGTTCATGTTGGCCTTATTGTAATTAGAATTCAGCTTCTACTTCGGGTACCAAGAATTCTAGACCGAAGAAAGTGTGTTGGACTATGGGGAGCCATGTTACTGGCATACTGCCTAGAGGAAAGGGTCGGAGCATATGGATTATCCAAACCCACTACTGTGGGAGTTTTGGGCAAGGCCATCAGATTCATGCAGCGGTGAATAACCGCCAGGCAGAGCGCCAGTCTACTGTGCTTGAGATTTCATGTATGGTCGCTGACCAGACCCTTAGCTTTGATAGATCTTGGTGCTATGGAGAGTTTCATCTCTGGTGCAATGCTAAAAAGGATTAAGGCAAAGGCAATCGAACATGTTGAGTTTAGCTTGTAGAGATGGATTCGAGAGCCAAACTGAAGGTTGGAGGAAAGGTTACAAGTTGTACCCTTAACCTGGGAGAGTTTGTCACCAGGACCAACTTGTACGTCATGAACTTAGGATCTTATGACGTCGTGATCGGTATGGACTTGTTGGAATCGCATGAGACAATACTCAACTATAAGATGAAATGGTTGAGCTTGGTCGATGATGAGGAGAACTATGCAACGCACGATTTGGAGTGGTTAGCCATTGTTTATGCCCTCGAGATTTTGGAGGCACTACTTTAGTGGATGGAAGTTGAACTAAAAATGGACCACTGTGGGCTACAACACATCTTTAAGCAAAGCGACCTGAACGCACGACAATGATGTTGGTCATAATTTCTTAAGGAGTGTGATTTCGAGATTACTTACATAAAAGGAATAGTGAACCGAGCGACAGATGCATTGAGTCGAAGACCTCACACCTTTTCATTGTTGCCTCTTCCAACAAATCTATGTGAAACAATTCTAACTTTAAAGATCGACGATGATTGGTACAAGAGGTCAAGGATTTTATCGGACAAAAATGATGGTACCAATATTTGAAGGACTTACATTTGACGACAATGGATTATGGTGATTTAAAAATCAAATTTACATACCATTGAACAACGAGTTAAGGAGCTTGATCCTAAACGAGGCTCACGGAGCGATGTACATGGCTCACCCGGGGGTCACGAAGATGAGGGTAGACCTTAAACCCTTATTCTTATGAAAATCAATGAAGGCAGACATACTCAACTATGAGGCCAGATGTCTACAATGTCAACAGGTAAAGGATGAACATAGACATCCAACAAGATTACTACAGCCACATGTTATTCCGAAATCGAAATGGGAGGTCATATCAATGGAGTTCATTGTTGAATTTCCACTGAAGACAAGGAGCCACGACTCGATTTTTTGGTAGTCGACACTCTAAAGAAGAGTGCTCATTTTATTCCTATGCACACGACGCATCAAGAATTTGACATAGCTAGAGTTTTCATTAGTGAGATTGCGAGGTTGCATGGCATACCTAAGAGGATTATATCCGATCGAGGATCGATGTTTACTGGATGATTTTGGACTAGTTTCCAAGAGGCCTTGGGAACCCGACTTAACTTTAGTACTGTGTATCACCTGGAGACTGACAGACCGAATGAATGAACCAAACCTTGGAAGACATGTTGTGCATGTACGTGATGGACCAATAGAAGCGTTGGGAAGAATTCTTGCCACTGGTAGAATTCGCTTATAACAATAGTTACCAAAGCACCATTAATATGGCGCCTTTTGAGTTTCTTTATGGGCGACCATGTCAAGCACCTTTGAGTTGGGATCGGCTTGAGGATAGGGTCTAGGTGGGACCGGAATTAATCCAAGAATTGAAATATTAAATGCAAACTATAAGACAAAGGATCAAGAAAGCGCAGGATCGGTAGAAGAGTTATGACGATGCGTGTCATGTCAACCGTAGTTACGATGTGGCGATCGAGTATTTTCATGGTTGAAACTGCATAAGAGTTCGATAAATTTTGGAAAAAGGGGCTAAACTATCTCCTAGGTTTGTGGGATCCTACGATATTGTGAAAAAGATAGGCCTGTGGCCTAATGACTAGCCTTGCCTGATTATTAAGGTGTATGGACGATGTCTTTCATGTCTATGTTTGAGACATTATGATTAGTGATCCTACACATTTTTTGACTTGAGCACCTTGCGGGTGTCGGATGAGGGTGCAATCACAGCTGAGCCGATCCGCATCCTGAATCATCGCATTTGACAGCTACGATGTCGAACAATAGATGAGGTCAAGGTCCAGTGGGACAACTATAGTCTGCACTCAGCGACCTGGGAGGATGCATATGATATGCGCCAATAGTTTCCATTTTAGTTTGATAGATAGACTTATGATACTATGATACACATTATTTCGGCACTTATATACTATGAAACTTCAATATGAAGTTTAGACTAAGAGGGGGTGTATGTAACATCCCGATCTTGCGTGCATTGAGCGAACTTATTCTTTGAGAACACTTTCTTGCAAGTGATTCAAATTATTATACTATTGGGCATCTAATTATGATTATGAGGCGTTATGAATTGACGACATGTTATTTTTTGGTATTGACATAGATAGGTGTTATTGACTCAATTTTCCTAAGTGTGTATGATTTTGTACCTCGAGGATGCAGAGGCATCGATGAAACCCCTTGGACTCTAGATCGATTCGGGGAGTGGACTATTAGGGTTTGATTGTTGTATATTTGACATTTGTGCATATGATTAGATGATATGATTATGGATATTATTTATGACATGATTCGTTGATGATGCAGGATGACAATAACTTGCCAACCGGACTCACATGTGGAGTAGAGGGGTCACACATGATAACTAGAGACGTTGAGGGAGAGGTCTGGATAGCAGCCCTGCCACAGCCTACTAGCATTCTCGCCGTGGCTCGAACTATAGGTTAACAATTACTTAGCTCAAGAAGATCCACGATGCCGTGAGGGTCGATTGGGACATTCGCTCACGATGATTCTAAGGGGCGTGCAATAAGGCAGGGGCCTTATTCCTTAGAACCCCTTAGTCTCTCACAAGATTGTTAGAAAAACAGGACCGCAGAGCAATAAAATAAAACAAATGCAGAAACAAAACAAAAAAGATACATAATATAAGAGAGACACAGATTTACGTGGTTCACCCAGTGTGGGCTACGTCCACCAGAGAAATTGTCAGGTCCTTCCTTTATTATTATCCAACAAATGAAGGGATACAACCTAGAACAAAACCTGCTGTAACTTCCTCTTCTTTTTCTCACAGTCTCCTCTCTCAGAATACAATACTTGCCATAATGCATAGCCGCAATACATTTCCCTCATAACATAGGGTTGCCTTCTAGGGAAAAAAACTCTAACATAATTTCTACCGTTAGATCTGCGACCTTATAATGAACGGTCCATATTTATAATGAAATTGCAAAAAACCCTAACATAATTTCCCTTAGCTTGTAGGAGTGGTCATGTTGTATCGGGCGGGTAGTCGTTTCTTTTTTACGCTTTACGCAGGTTTTTCCCAGATGGTCTTGCGCTAGTGTGTGGTGTCTTATTTGTCTATTGCATGTTCTGCGGGCATAGTTCTCGCTGTTAGATGTGTTATTTAGCTGTAATCGTTGTTGTCGTCTTGTTTAAAAAAAATTAATTTTGCACCTTCTTCTTCTCTTGTATTTATAATGAAGGGGTCGTTACAGTAATGCAATTATTATTAGGAGAGATGTTAAATTTGAAGAAAATCTCTTGTCCTACGAGCCTAATTCAATGATTGTGCCTTCTTTGGCCTGCGAGCCATCTTCTACATTTGTGCCTTCTTCTGTTCCTATTCTAGTTTCTTCTTCAGATGATGACAGTTAGGATGAAAATCCACCTCCACTTGCTCACCTTCCTCTAGATGATTTTTTTGAACTTGAACCAACACTAGTTCCACCGCTTCCTAGATGGGTTCGTTCAACACGAGAAGTAGTTGGTGGTCTTGTTGGTGATCCTTCAGATCAGTGTCAAACACGTTCACAGTTCTAGTGAGCCTCTTCTCTTTTGGCTCAAGTTTCAGAGACTCATGATCCAGAGACATTTGCAGAAGCTTCAGGTCATCCAGATTGAGATACAACAATGAATGAAGAGTATTGTTCTTTAATGGAAAATGATACTTGAGATCTTGTACCTCTTCCAAAAGGAAGAAAACTTGTCAGATGTAAATGGGTCTACATAACTAAGTATGCATTAAATGGAAGTGTTGAAAGACACAAGGCTCGGTTACTTTCCCAAGGATTTTCCCAAGTTGAAGGAATTGACTATAATGAAACCTTTTCCCTTGTAGCCAAAATGAATTCCATCTGCCTTATTCTTTCCCTTGCTGCCTCACATAAATGGGAGGTCCATCAGATGGATGTTAAATCCACTTTCTTGCATGGAGATTTGCAAGAATAAATATACATGGAACAACCTCCTAGCTATGTCCAAAATGACTCTATCCTTGTTTTTCACCTTAAGAAATCTCTTTATGGTATTAAGCAAGCTCCCCGAGCTTGGTATGCCAAAATGAACAACTTTCTTATTGACACCGAATTCTCTAGATGCCATTTTGATCCTAATTTCTATACCAAGAAAGTAGAAAGCCATCTCATAATCTGTGTCCTTTATGTTGATGACCTTATCCTTACTGGTAGTGACTCAAAACTTTTAAACCATGTGAAAACCATCCTTAAGAACAAATTTGAAATGACAGACTTAGGATTTTTGCACTATTTCCTTGGCCTCCAAGTTTTGCAAACCAATGAATGAATTTTTCTTTCCCAGTCTAAGTATGCTTGTGACCTCCTTCGTCAATTTCACATGGATGCTTGTAAACCAACTTCTTCTCCCCTTCAATCTGGAGTCAAGCTTACTACCACCTGTACTTCTCCTGAAGTTGATGCCACCTTGTACCGTAAGTTAGTTGGTAGCCTCTTATACTTGACTCATACCCATCCCGATCTTTCCTTTATTGTTGGTCTTGTTGCCCGGTATATGCAAACAACACATGAAATCCATTGGAAAGTAGATAAAATGATACTTCATTATGTTCTTGGTACAACTCAATTCGAGATACATTACAGTTTAGGGGGGACTCCTTTATTAGTTGGTTTCAATAATTCAGATTGGGTCAACGACCTTGATGAGCGAAAGTCTAATGCAGGTTATGTTTTCAGCCTTGGTTCAGGACCTATCACTTGGGCTTGTAAGAAACAACAGGCTATTGCACTTTCTTCAGTAGAAGCAAAGTACCGAGCAACGATAAATGCAAGTCAAGAAGCCTCGTGGCTTCGACAGATTCGTTCAAAGTTTGGATTCCAACAACAACATCCGACCAGCCTTTGGTGTGACAATCAAAGTGCCATCAAGCTCACCAAAGACCCAGTTCAACATTAACGCAACAAACACATCAAGATACACATTCACTTCATCAAAAAGCTCATTCATGATCAAGTTATTGAAGTTCTCTTTTTCCCTACAGAAGATCAAGTTGCAGACATTTTCATAAAGTATCTTATAGAAACGAAGTTTTCTAAACTTTGATCTATGTTAGGAGTTCAAGAAGTTGTCATTAAGGGGGGATAGGATATAATTCCTCCTTCCTTCTCCTTCCGTGTCACTATTATAAATCCTTCAATCTTATCCCAAGTTGTTCTTAAGGGGGGATGTTAGGATATTTAGACACTTAGGAGTTAGTTAAGATCTACTTAGTCTAATGTGTCATTAGGTAAAAATGTGTTTCTTAGTGTGTTTCTTTAGTATTCACTAGTATGCATTTGTAGTTAGGAAATCCGACGGTCACGATATGTTCCCGACATAGAGTGATCCGACGGTTCATATTCTCCTCGATATTAATGACCATTGATCCATGGCTTAACACTCGATTGGTCCATGATCTCTATTTAAAAAGAATGGAGGGTCATTTGCCAATGATCGGTTGTGAGAAAATCTCTTGTAAAATTTCTCTGTAATCTTTTTATTTTGCATTAATAAACTACTCCAAGTGGTCGCGTTGGCTGGGGCCGTGGATGTTTCCTCGTAGGGGTTTTACACACGTGAAAAAATTGATGTGTTGATCTTTTATTTGGTTGTGTGAGTGGTTACTGAAGGTGTTTGTGCTCTGTTGGAATACCTGTGTTGTCAAATATGTAACACTATTTTCAAATGTTGTTCGTGTTCTTCCTCATATTTTGAATATATTAATATATCATCGATAAATATTAGTACAAATTTATCCAAGTACTGACTGGATATATTGTTCATTAGACACATAAACGTTGTTGGTGCATTAGTAAGTCCAAATGTGATTACTGCAAATTCATAATGTTCATAGTATGTTCTAAACACTATCTTATTTACGACTTCATCTTTTATTTTGATTTGATGATAACCGCATCAAGTTTAGAAAATATTTTCACTTCCCCACCTCTGATCAAATAAATCGTTAATCTTGGGTAGAGACACTTATTCTTAATTGTCATTTTATTCACTTGCCGATAGTCAATACATAATATTAGCGTTCCATATTTTTTTTGACAAATAATACTGGTGATCCCCATGGTAAAACACTTGGTCTGATGTATTATTTATCTAACAGTTCTTGTAATTGAATTTTTTATTTTGTTATCTCATGTACACTCATCATGTATGGTGCCTTTGACACCGATGCACATCCAGGTAGTAGATCATTAGAGAGACCTATTTCTCTCCTTGGAGGTAATTCCAGTATTTCTTCTATAAATACATCCTTAAGTCTCTGAAGAACTGCAAATTCTTCCAAACTTGGTTTTCTTTCTCTCTCTAAAAGATTTGTTAATTGAATAACATATATTTTGCAACCTTTACTGATACAGTTTTAAATTACATTGTTGATTTTTTTCTATAAGAAAATGGTTTTTTCTAAACCCTTGTAGTATTCTTGATATTTCATTTCCATCATTGTATAAAAATGTTTTTTTTTTGTATAACAGTTCAGTACAACTTTGTGCATTTCTAACTAATCCATTTTGATGCATATGTCATATGATCCTATAAGTAAAACATTCAAGTTATTTGTGTACTCTGACCACTTATATTTGGCTCAAAATGATCCATATGGATATCGGGGGCCACCCACGTTTTCCAACTGGCTCAAAATAGTTTTCTGACATTTTTGGTAATTTACTATTTTTAGCAGTGCTTACTTCTAGGGCCATTTTGAGGGCCTAAATGAAGGTTTTTCGGTATCGAGCCCCTCAAAGATAACATAAGGTATGATTGAGCCCCCAAAATGAATATCCTCGGTGATACCTTTCCAACGGGCTATCACACGCCTAAAATGGATATAATATGCAAAAGTTACGACCCCGGGAAGTTGATGTACTAGCTTCCCCAAACTGGGCCCACATGAATTTTGGCGCTTCATCTCCTAGGGTTAGGTTTTTGGATGTCTAGGGTTTTTGACATTCTTTATTATTGTAAAAAGGCCTTCAGAGCCTCATTGTAACCTTCTTCTTGCGAATGCACGCTGCCATCACATCTCTTCTCAGAGATAAGCCGCCACCATTCCAGCAAGCTTGTTCCCGCTGCATTTTATAGTTTCAGCTTATTTCGTTATTGAATAGAAAACCAGTTTTACTGTATCTCTGTTATTTTGCATTAAACACCTATTAATAATCTGTATTCATTTCGTTCTGCTCATAAAATCCGGATCAGTGGTATCAGATCGGTCTTCTCCTTATCGTCTTAATGCATGTCCCCAACGAGGTCAGAGTACAAAGAGTTGGGTCTCGAGCTTGTTTCTCTTGAGGACAGAAGCTCTCGCATGCCCAAGCGAAATTCCATGGCAGGAGAAAATAAATATGATGGGACAGGATATCCTTTCAAACTTTTGATTGAGGAAGCCCTCATGCAACAGAGGAATGAGATGATGGATAGTTTTGTGCAAAACCTTCAGCGACTACCAACAGGTGACACATCTTCTTCGAACGGAGGCACCGCCCCCTTCAAGGTACAAATAAACTTTGATATTCCTATATTTGAAATTCATATAGACGTAGATGTTGTAGACAAGTGGTTGAATCTAATAGAAGGGTATTTTTCTGTTCATAAATTTTTGAATAGAGAAACGATTACTTTTGCGCTCCTCAAAGCCGTTCCCCATGTCAAAGATTAGTGGGAAAATTTCTGTGAGCAAAAGGAAACAAATGAAACCTCATTATTTTCAGTCACGACCACCTGAGAATCCTTTAGGGATGCTATTAAGGAACAATACTACCCTGTCGGAAGTTATGACGACCTATATACCAAATGGACCACACTGCGGCAAGAAAGAGACCAAGCGGTGCCAGATTTCATAAATATCTTCCATACCTTGCGCACCAAGTTGGGTATCAAAGATTCAGAGTGACATCTAGCGCTCAAGTATCGCGGTGCTCTGCATAGATACATCTAGACCGAAATGGAATTTCTGGACATCTCATCCTTGGGTGCAGCCTATCGATATGCCGTCAAAATCGAGCAGAAGCTCAAACAAAAGACGCAGCAATTTGGGCCTAGAAACCCCTCACAAAAAAAGTCAGGAAAGGGCGGCCCCAACCCACCGAACAAAGGACAGAGCAAAGATGGACAGTATCAAGACAACCAGTACAAGCCGCAAGCAAAGAAGGACACTAGAAAGACAAAGAAAGATACCGGGAAGTGGTGTGATCTCCATAAGAGCCCTTGGCATAACACTGTTGACTGCCGCTCAAAGTAGTCGTTGGTAGATGAATTGAAAGCCTCTGAATCAGATGCAGATTATGACTTCGAGATAGAACCAGAAAGGGGAAGACAGATCATTGACGTGGAACCCAGTTCCACTGTTGCTACCACCAATCTCCATCCTGGTGAACCAGACGAACCATAAGAAGGAGAGCGCCTCTTCCATTCACAGATGTGGGTAAAAGGCACCCCGCTGCACTTCATCATTGATAGTGGTAGCCAAAAGAACCTCATCTCAGAAGAGGTCGTCAAGCGGTTGGCCTGCCAACAACACCGCACCCACAACCCTACACCATTGTATGGCTCCGCCAAGGAAGCGATCTCTGCGTCAGCCAACAGTGCCGACTATTGTACAACATCAAGCCCTTCAAAGACGAGGTATTGTGTGATGTTGTTCCTCTCAAAGTTTGTGATGTTCTTTTGGGCCAACCTTATTTATGGAAATGTCATGCTGTATATGAGTCTAGGCCTCGTAGTTTTATTATTACTTTGAACAGGATACTTGAGGCAGTCCCACCTAGTGATATTTCCTTGATCTCTGCTAAGCAATGCAGGAAGGTTATCTCTCAGACGGGGAAGTTTGTCTTGTTCGTGATTCGCTCTCAAAATAAGTGAAAGATCGCAGCCAAATCCAAGGTCTCTATGGCCAACCTCTCCACACAAAAAAATAAAGTAGATAAGGTCATGGAAGAATACTCGGATATCTTCTCCTCACCTACAGGGGTACCTCTGCACTGCCAGGTCAAGCACCCCATCGATCTGACCCCCGGCGCACCGCTACCCAATGGGCCAGTCTATCGTCGCTCTTTGTTAGAGAATGAGAAGATCAAATGACAGATCCAAGAACTGCTCCACAAGGGGCACATCCTCCCCAACTCATCACCTTGCGGGAGCCTAATCATGCTGGTACAGAAGAAAGATGGAACCTGACGAATCTGTATTGATTACCGGGCTCTGAATAAAATCACTGTCAGAAATCGGTACCCGATTCCTCAAATCGATGACCTCCTTGATCAACTCACGGGGGCCAAATACTTCAGGAAGATTGATATGAAGTCTGGCTACCACCAGGTCTTGATAGAACAGACAGATGTATGGAAGACTGCCTTCAAGTCAAAGAAAGCAATTTTTGAATGGTTGGTCATGCCCTTTGGTTTGACAAATGCTCCAACCACTTTCATGAGGATGATGGACGATATCCTGAAACCATTCACCAATAATTTTGTAGTGGTGTATTTGTATGACATTCTAATTTACAGCAAGACTTGGGCCGAACACTTGCAGCATATTCAACAGGTTCTGCACACCCTGCGACAGCACAAGCTATATGCCAACCTGGAAAAATTCTCCTTCGGCATGGATAGGGTCCATTACCTGGGCTACATCATTGATCATCATGGTGTACATGTGGATCCAACCAAGATCCAAGTCATCTGTGACTGGCTAGCCCCAACAACACTTACTGAGCTTCGAAGCTTCTTGGGACTTGCTAATTTCTACCGCAAGTTCGTGTTGGGTTTCTCCCATATTGCATTGGCCCTCAGCCAAAGAAACAGGGGTGGTGGTAAGACGAAATTTGCGTGGAGTCGGTCCCAACAACAAGCCTTTGATGATTTGAAGCAGCGCTTGTGCTCAACCCCAATACTTTCACTACTAGAACTGCAACATCCCTTTGAGATCGAGAAAGATGCTTCAGATTATGTTGTGGGCACCATTCTCACTCAGCATGGCCACCCCATGGCCTATCATAGTGAGACACTGTCAGATACTGTCCGTAAGTACCCTACTTTCAACAAAGAAATGTACTCCATTGTGTAAGCATGCTGCTAGTGGAGACATTACATTCTTGGGAAGGAGACAATCATCCACACTGATCATAAGCCACTGCAGTTCATGCAGACACAGGGAAAACTGCAGAATGACCGCCATCAAAAGTGGTCCACATACTTGCAGCAATTCCACCTCAACGTCAAGTATAAAATAGGAAGAACCAATCGCGTCGCTGATTGCCTCAGCAGACTGCCAGTCGTAGCACTCACCATGGTGCTAGACTCTTGTGACCATGATACATCTAAATGCCCCCAACTCTATGAGACAGGCCCTGACTTCGCCACCACCTACCAAATGTTGGGTGAAAATGCAGTTGTCGATAATTTCCATATTCAGGATGGGTTGTTGTGTCGTCTGGGCCATATCTGTGTTCCATCAAGTGAATGCGCGAAGCTAATATGGGAAGCCCACTACAATCGGGTGGCAGGACACTTTGGCGTCAAAAAGACAATGGCGATGCTACAAAAACATTTCTACTGGCCGAAACTTCAACATGAGGTCGACAAGTATATCAGGTCCTACACTGCCTGCGCTATTTCCAAACCAACCACTAAGAAACAGGGCCTGTACACCCCTCTTCATACTCCTGACAAGCCATGGGAATCCATCTCAATGGACTACATGTCGGGCCTCCCATCCACCAAGTAGGGAAATGACTGTGTTTTTGTGGTTGTTGATCACTTTTCTAACATGGCGATTTTGGTTGCCTACAAGAAGAGCATCACAACAGAGGCCACTGCCAAGCTATTCTTTGAACGAGTTTGGGTACATTTTGGAATCCCACAAACCATTGTCTTAGATCAGGATAGTCGATTTCTCAGCACATTCTGGTCGAGCCTTTGGTCACTACTGGACACCAAGCTCACCAAATCCACGACCTTCCACCCCCAGACAGATGGCCAAATCGAGGTTGTAAATTGAATGATTGTGCATATCCTTCGCATGTATAATTCAAAGAACCCTCGCACATGGGATGAGATCCTTCCCTATGTCCAACATAGCTGCAACTGAGCCTTGCATAGCTCAACTGGCCACAACCCCTTTCAAGTGGGGTTGGGATTCCAACCATTGGGTCCCATAGATGTTGCACTTCCCCTTGCGGTCACCTCTACTGACTCATCTCCTACTCCAACTAAAGCTGGCAAAGCCACCCGGTTCATTGAGCGGATCCATCACATCTGCCAATAGGTTTAGGATATCCTACAGAAGTCCAATTACAAGTACAAACAACGCCATGATCAACATCGGGTGCCGCATAAGTTTCAGGTGGGTGACAAAGTTTGGTTGCACTTGCAGAAAGAACGCCTTACAAGACCCCATCGGAAGCTTCG
>JZKD02S1673444.1:314810-324961 GCA_000966675.3 Picea glauca | reverse complement strand
CTTCTTATGACAATCTTTAACCATATGTCCAGGTCGACCACAATAAAAACAACTCTTTGACTCATTCCTATCAGATTGCATACCTTGATTTGGAGATTGTCTTCTCTGCGATGAATTGCCTTTCTGCCATGAACCACCTCTCTGCCATGAATTGCCGCCTCTGCCTCTTACTCCTGATCTTCCTCTCACAGATCTCATATTTGACCACAATGCCAAATCTTTACTCGGAGGCTTCAGATTCCCGTGCCTCTCTTCCTCTTGCAGAAAAATACCTGTCATTTCTTCAAATGTAGGAGGTTTCTCCCTTGTTGAAGACCTGTTATGAACATATGATAGTCTTCTAACATACCATTTAAGGTAATAGTCACTAGATCAGTATTGGAAACAGTTTCCCCTATATTTACTAGCTTGTCTTTCACCTCTTTAATGCGACCCAAAAATGAATTAACAGATTCATTTCCATCCATCTTAATGCCTAGCAATTTAGTTTTCAAGAACAGAATGCGATTTGTGTTGCTAGTTTCATACAAAGCTTTAAGAGTTGTCCATGTTGCAGCAGAAGTTGTAGCGTCTCTAATATGTGGAATTATGTTATCTTTAACTGACATGCGCAACAATACATTTGCCTTGTTTTCGCGCTTCTCCCAGTCTTGGATCTGTACTGCTGTCGCACCTTCTACCGCTGTTGTCGCACCTGGAGCCGCAACAGGTTTCAGTTCGGTTCCATTCGCAATGTTCTAGACACCATAGCCATCCATGAGCGTCTGCATCTTGAATTTCCAGTTAATGAAGTTTGAGCCATCTAACTTGTTTTCTTCGTTGAGGTAGGTCTCTGCCAACGGATTCGTCATCGCTGCAATTTAGTCTCTGGAAGAAAATCACCAAGGATATGCAACGTTTTGTCGCTCTGCCTTCGGATACCACCGATCCGACTCAATCTATCTCTGTTCTCAGCTTATATCATGTATGCATCTTAATATCCAAAATATCCACATTTTTAAAAACTTATAACTCCCTCTTTAAAAAAAACTTAATAAAATTCAATCCTTTTAATAATCCACTTTAATAAACTTCACCTCTCCACATAAATTCACTTTTTATAAAAAAAAATGAATAAACTTTATAACTTCACACCATTAAATGCTCCACTTTAACATATATCCTCTTTTAATAAAAAAAGAGATTTACTTTAATCAAATTTAAGTGAGCTTCAAACTCCATATATCCACGCATGCATTTAAAATAGGAACCTTCACAAGAGATTTACGATTTAAACCTTCAGAAGATATTTAAACACGTTTTATATCCACATGAACCTTCAGGATTTACGATTCAAAAATTCAATCAAATAGTAGCATGCAAGTCATAGATTCACTAAAAAACAAATCCACACATCTGATCTCAAAAAATCACGATTGGTAGGTCGATTCTCACGCTGTACCCAAACTCACGGAATAAAACTCCACGCTCACGATTTCTCACCGCACCAGCCTCACGTTTCTCGCACCTCACGTTTACTCTGGCTGCGAGTTGTTCGCACCCCATGCTTGTTCGCACCCCACGAATGGACCGCCTGCGGGAATTTTTCAAAATTTCTTTGCGTGAAAGGCTGAGTAGTATTCCCCTGCACCCTAGCAGAGGAGAGACCTGCAAACCTCTACAATTTTCGCACCTTACTCCCGTGGCTCTGATACCAAGATAAAATATATGAGATCAAAACAACACGGTGAGGCTACGCTCACTTCTTATTCATCAATGAAGACGGATTACATCTTTATATAGGAAAATACTCTCCCGAGTCGGCTACATGCAAACCAAAGACAACTAGACAACTGACTCTTAACACGCCTACAACTGACTCTTAACAATTGATGCTTATAACTGGTGCTTACAACTAGCGCTTTCTCCATTATTTCCAAGTAAGTTTCTGTTCAACAAGGGCAATGAGATGCTGTAAGGATTATCCAAGATCATTATTACCTTTGGTAAGGGTCTTAAATAAAATATGAAATCTCTGTTTAATTTATGAAGAAAAAAAAAATCTCTGTCTATACCCTCATGGTTGGTGATATGTTTTTGGTCCTCTTCTCCCTCATTATGTAGCATAGAGTCAATATTTTATTCCTTCCTACAAGTCAAGTGATATTGTTCTATACTTCTTTCCTTGATCAAATAATTGGTCGATTACCAGGTTTTTGTAGATAAAATAGTTTTATCGTAAGGTATAAAGCTTAGTTACCTAGATGTTCTGGTAATTTAAGGAATGAAACTATGCTATCTAGGTTATGTTCAAGAATGAGTTTACTTCACTCCAAACTATGTGTTTCACCGTCTAATTCAAGAGAAGGTAATAGATATAGTTAACAAGAACATTGTTGGAGTGGCCAAGAGTTGCAAACTAGACTAAAAAAAAATTCTCTCATTGGACAGAACTCATACATTAACTCTTTTATTACAGTCACGTTTCATTATTTTCCTTTAAGAAATGTTTCCCCATTCAGAAAAATCAGGTGAAAATACCACAAAAAACCAGCCGAGAGTAAATCTCCAATTCCATGAATTTTTGAGTGGTTCTATTCTAAAGATGGTAAAATTGATCTGGCATATTGGTGTAAGAAAAATCATGAATCCTATTGATAAACCGTTCTAGTTCCTCAACGAATTCCCCCATTGAATCTTACAAAGAGCGACGTCCCCCATTGAATTCTCCTCAATGAAAGAACTCCATTTTCGTCTTCGTGATTCAGTGCTCATTCATTGGGGAGCCAAGTGATATACTCTTGAGTATCATTCATTCCGATCGACTTGTTCATTTTTAGTTGGCATAATTCATTCGTTGATATTCATAGATTTTCGAAAATGGGTTACATGTTATGTAGAAGAGAATTATCCATCATTTTCACTAATAACAATCCTTATTGGTCTTGGCTTAGGTATGATTGGGTTATAATATGTTTTAATTAATATTTGCATGTTACTCTATTCTTGTTATTCTTGTTATTAGTGTATTATGAGGGTGGGGATATTAGGCAAAACATACATAATATATCACTTGACATCATCCTCATCCTATGACAATAAATCTTATACATTAAGAAAAATTCAACACAGAGAAAAACTTACTTGTAGTGATCAATCAAATTGTGTATTACCCAATTTTTGATAACTTATGTACATTAAATAATAGTAATAATAATAATTTAATTTTAAGATAAATCCCCTTCTTTGTGGGAGAATGGATCCTATTTGTGCAACTCCACCCCCTCCTTGTTATTAGGGCCCATCCTAGTTATTAAGGTATTATGAGAGTGGGGATATTAGGAATTTTGTCATATGTGCAACATCTATGAGATAAAAAATATAAGCATGCATAGAAATTTATAGTTGAGCCCTCCAATAACTCGAATTTACAATTGGATTAAACTCAAACCCTCAAAACCAAAACTTTGACAACAAATAAACTAAAATTTACAACCACTTCAAAGAAAAATACAATGAATAGTTACTTGAATGATGACCAATGAATTTTTCTCACGGGTTTCAATAAAGCATAGATCCAACTTCGATAAAGCACCTCGAGAGGAATCAAATTTCTTAAGGTGTGATTTTTTATTATCATTTAATATGAAGGAATTGATATTTTAGATATTGTCATATACATAGAGCACCTCACTACTCTCAATGCAATAATCAAATATTCTTTAACATAAAATTCTCTATCATCCATGAATATGTACAATAATCAAATATTCTTTAACGTGGACCTCTCTCTCATCCCTGAATCGATGAAATAATCAAATATTCTTTAATGTAGAACTCTCTATCATCCATTAAGTTCATGATAGAGAGTTTCAATAATATCATAACTAACATAGTTGACACCCCTGTGTTATAGATAATTAAATATTCTTAAATGTAGAGCTCTCTATCATCCATGAATTTGATAATAAAGAGTTTTTCTGGCGACTTCCAAGAAGGAAACATAAACCATGTTTAGAGAATGACATTGTGAGTTCACCTGATGGCTTCTGATAAGAAACATAACCTTCAGATCCCCATGTTTATTTATTGAGAGGAAAGAAGGATACAAAAGGAAAATAGTTATTCCACCACTCGCCATCAAGCATGGGACACCTGTGCCATCACACCAAACTGTCATAGACAATTTCTAAAGTTTCGCAGATTCAACACTAGTCCATTATTATTAATATGGTTAGCAATTCCACTATGTTAAAGGGACAATTATAATTACATTAATTTTGATTGCCTTCGTGTCCAATCCCCACAGCGTGCCTTACGATCATGCACTTCTTGAGGGCATGCGACAGTGCAACGTTTCTTAATTGACTACTTGGCACTACCAAGGACACGTTGTGAGCATACCCATACTCCATTCTAGGCTACCAACGAGTCAAAATCCTACTCTAGTGCAACTCTTGTATACCCAAACTTTTGTTAACTTCTTTAACACTTAGTCATTTGAAGCATACATCCAAGAACATGAGAAGCCAAGATAATTGTGGAACAAATGAAAGCCAAATAAAAATATAGTTCAGGTGACATGAACCATGCCTAATACTCGACTAAGTATTTTTTATTATGAAACAATTACAACATGAATACTACCAGTTTGGTTTACAAAAGGGCAAAGTCAAACGACTTGCCTCACCTCATCAAGAAACTCTTACAAATATCATCACCAAGTCTCTCTGTCACAACCGTCTCTGCAGCCACTTGTGGCGCACCTCATGCATGCCTCCAACTGAAGACTTGATGTCTCTTCATTTCCGTAGACTCTTCCTCTTCATTTTTGCAGACCTCACAAATTTTAGTTATGCCTCACACATGCCTTCAACAAACCCGCATTTCCAGAATTAGCCAAAATCTTCCCAAGAGAAACTCACCCATCTCTTTCCACCGAATCCTCCTCAAGGCAACACAATTCCTCTCATATGGAGAAACTTAGCTCCTTGAGGGATCTGTTTCTCTTCATTTTCCTTAGAATCACAAAGCTCTCTTTGTCTCCTTGTCTTGCCAAAATTTGTATTCCTTGGTTGTGCCCCCTTGTTCTCTTATAGGATCTCCAAAGGTCACCATCGGGAACCATCATGTCCTTTGGGGGTGTCATGCCCCTTTGTGAACCCAAGTTTCCAAATGAATCGTCTTACCCCTTTGCGGACCCTATCACCCAAGAAAATCATTATGCCTCTTCGTGGACTTGGTCGCTGAAATGAACCAATGCGATCATTAACTGCCATGCCCCTTGGGATTGACACACCCAACCTTGTTGCGCCCCTCATGCCGGTGTTCCCCATATTTCAAACCCATTCATCCTCTTGGGTGTGTGCGCCCCTTAGGCGAGTCAGGTCAACTCTCCTAAGTGCGCCCCCCATGCCTTAGTCGATTTTCCTTCATTGATGGAGTGCCCAAGTCTTGCCCTCAAATATTCATCAAACCATATGTCGTTTGAATTGCTTCGTAAGGAATATTGGATGGAGTTGTCCCTTGGCATGTCGTGTGCCCAAGGAACCCCAACTCCTCGCTATATGAATAATTTTTTCTACTCATTCGCACCAAGCATCATACATTCCCGATTCATACTATGGTGGAGGTATGCATGCCTGAGCTAGGTTCCCAAGGCCTTACATCCTCCCCCACCTCAAGTCCTTTTCTTCTTCAACAACATAAACACAAATATGATCTCCAAGTCTTTTCTCGAACTCGTGCCTACACTGCAAATAACTCTGCTGGAAACCCCAAGTTTTGTGCCAACTGGAAACCCCAAGTTTTGTGCCAACTGGAAACTCCGAATTTTGCCAAAGTGGAAAATCCAAGTTTCCTTGCAAAGTGGAAACCCCAAGTTTCCAACTTGCAATGAAATCATCCGCAACTTTTGCAACCATCCACACTTCCCTCAACACAAATTTGTGTGTGACCAAATTATCTGCAACAATGGAAAGACATCTCCTCCCCAACTCTTTTCACAATGTCTAAGTTACCACTGCCTCGCTGTAACAACTACTCTCTTTTTTGTTGCTATTGCTACTAACTCAACTACTATTGCAACCCCAACCAAAAATTCAAAAATGTCTAAGTGTTTAAATCCTTGTGAATCCCTGTCACGATCATACTTCAACCAACTCTTATATGTCCCCGCACAATGCTATCTCCCGTGCCTTGGACTAATTGGGTACCTAATCCAAACATCACACCCAACTCACGAGAATGTACATCCTCATGCATGAAATTAGTCTTTTCTATCGGCATATTTGTCACTCCATCCAAATCCAAATACTAAGGAAAGTGTCTAGAGTTGCCTCATTGCTGCCATCATTCGATCTTCATTAAGGATATCCTCCACAATGTCTAAGTGATTCCCTTCGAACCTACTAGTGCATCCATACTATGAATTCCTTTCGCAATTCGATTCATTCATGCAGTGATCTCAGACCAAGGAAAGGTATCCCCTCACCTTGCTACAATATGAGTTCACCTCAAAACAAGGTCTTATGTAGCAACTTGGCTCCACTATCCACCTCATGGCATAGTTTTCCAATCTTCTCCAAGAAATGTACATTGAGACTGACTTTGTCTCATTACACCATCACTCGACCATGATGTTGCATCTACCTCTTTATTCCTTGGAATGATTAGGCTTCACCCTCAAACATGTTGCGCAGAGAAAGAGAAATGCACAAGGCCAGGTGATCTCTTCATGTTGCAATGTTCCTGTCCACACAATCCTCCAAACGAAGGAAAGTCCTCAACTAGCCTCCTTTCGTCAAGTCACCTCAACACAACTCAACATTTACGATGAGTGTGGAAAAAATTCCTACACTCCTCAAATGTTCCAAAAGAACTATCCAAATATTTACAAGTATAACGAGTCACCTCAAATAACTTCCATGCCTTAGGCACATCCAAACCAATACTCTTCCAACCTCAACCAACAACCCCCTCTAGATCTTTGATTCATCGCACAATCATCTGCAAGTCACTAAGGTGTCATGTGCCTCATCAAATGTACCATACCAAATGAAAGAGAATACCACCTAAGTTACTTGGTATGCATTATGCCCATTCAAAATGACTGTCAACAATTATTTGTTGACTTATTTGCTGACTCCAACTATCTCCTAGAATAAAATTGCCTTGCACCTGCTACAAGCATCCAAACTTTGGAATTTTCATCGTGACTCTTCAAGTCACCACCTGACTCAACAAATTTAGCTAAGGCTCCAAACACCAAGACACCTCATCCATCCTCTCAACTTGGCACCTCCAAACCTCACTACCCAACACCACAATGACCTATTCAACACACCTCATTAAAGAGTTACGAAGCTTCCTCAAGCCACTTCCATGGCTGCATCCAAATATTCCTAAGTATAACATAGAACACATCCAAGAAATTCATCCTAAAATCTCTACACGTTCTCCCAACCAAGGCATCCCAAACTGCTGCAAGACTTCTTTGAATCTGCACCACTTGAGTCACCCTCAAGTTTGTTGGTTCTCACCGCGGAAACATAATGCACTTGAACCACCAAGTCATCAATGTTCTCTTCAAAGAACCCACTCCAACACTTAGGAACATTTCGCTACAACCATGGTTTAAGTCAGTTGTCTTGGAACTCCACCTACCCAAGAAACTGAATCACTGCATGAACTCACCTCAACCACCATTCACAGCTCCAAAAGCCTACAAGACCTTCACTATGATACAAGGCTCATTCCATTCGTCCACTTCATAAATTTGTCTAAGTCCCAAGATTTGCATCCAACTAATCTAACTCATATCCATTTTCCATCTTCGCACCTTGATTTATTTCACTTCAAGACAACATGCACCCACCACATAACTCTCAAGTCATACTACTGCTAACCAACTATTGTAACTTTGCGAAGAGGTACTTTGTTCGAAGGCTGCGATCAAAATCCAACAACCTAACTCTACTCAACTGTGGTTCTCGATCACGCATGGAAAAAATATGTCATGATGGAAATGTGCCCAACCAACCGCCTACTGTGGAGCTTCTCTAGATCACCCTAGGTCGTCAAATGCACCTAACTGCTTCACCTTGGTTCAACCTAGAACTTCTCTCTTCACAATCTCTTATGCGATCTCCCTCTACATTTCTCTTCGCTAATCACCGCTATGGTTATCTCTGGAAAAATTCATGCAACGAACAATGTGTTTATCTGCCTTTCCCAAGTGCTCAGTTCACCCAACAAACTCTACACCTAGTCTCTCCAAGGTGTGCACAACACGTTTTGGCACTGACTTTTTTCATGAATCAAACAAACCAATTCTATCTATGCGATCGAGTCTACGAAAAAATATGTGAAGATCAAGTTCATTGCATTGAAACATTCACCAAGTATGTGAATGTTCCCATTGAACTTCCTTCGCAAGAAACTTCCTTCGCAAGAAACTTCCTTCAAAGTTTTCTATGATACCATTTATCGTCGATATAGTGGTGAAGAGCTCCCCAAACCTTCTCCAAAATATGAAAAAAATATGCTACGATACCATCTATCATTGAGATAGTGCTGAAGATCTCCCCAACACTTCTCCAAAATTTGCAATGAATCCGCTCTGATACCATATGTCACATCCTAACAACATGCCTTACAATCATGCACCTCTTGAGGGCATGCAACACCGTGACATTTCTCACTTGTTTTCTTAGCACCGAAAAGGATATTGTTTTTCGAACTATGCCTCTTCACCTATAGTAGACCCATACTCTATTCTAAGCTATCGACGAGTCACACTCCTACTCTAGTGAAACTCTTGTATACTTAGACTTTTGTTAGTTTTTTTTAACACTTAGTCATTTTTAAGCATACATCCAAGAACATTAGAATCCAAGATAACTATGGAACAAATGAAAGACAATCACAGATATAGTGCACTATCGACAAACAAAAGAACAAAAACAACATGAGCACTACCGACTTGGTTTACAATAGCGTGGAGTCAAATGACTCGCCTTACCTCACCAAGACACTCATACATAGATCGTCACCAAGAATCTTTGTCGCAACCTTCTCTACAACCACCTGCGGCTGTAATGCACCTAAAACATGCCTCCAACCACCAAATTTCTATCTCTTCATTTCCACGGACTCTTCCTCTTTGTTTTCAGAGACTTCAAAAATTCCAGTTCTACCTCAAACATGCCTTCAACATATTTTTGTTTCCAGACTTAGCCAAAATATTCCCAAGAGAAACTTGCTCGTGTTTTTCCACCGAATCCTCCTCAAGGTAGCACAAGTCCTACCATATGCAACAACTTGGCTCCTTGAGGGAGTTGACTCTCTTCGTGTACCTTAGAATCACATAGATCTCTTTGTCTCCTTGTCTTGCCAAAACTTTCCTTCTTTGGTTGTGTTCCCTTGTTCTCTTATAGGCTCTCCAAAGTTCACCATTGTGAACCATCACGTACTTTAGGGGTGTCACACCCCTTAAAAAACCCAATTGTCCAAACGAATCCTCACACCCCTTCTCATACCCAGTAACTCAAACAAATTTTTGGGGCCCTTCGTGGACCCAATCGCCCAAATGAACCCATGAGCTCATCAAACGTCGTGCCACTTGGGATAGATGCACCCAACCTTGGTATGCCCCTCATGCCGACCCAACCTACCTGTTGAACCAACTTGTCCTCATGGGTGCACACACCCCTTAGGTGAGTTGGGATGACTCTCGTAAGTGCACCCCCCATGCCTTATCTGATTTTCTGATCCAGGTGGATATTGGTGGCCACCCAACTTTTCCAACTGGCTCAAAATAGCTTTATGGCAATTTTGGCAATTTACTATTTTTAGCAGGTTTTAACTTCCGGGGCCATTTTGAGGGCCTAAATGAAGTTTTTTCGAGATCGAGGTTATCAATGATAGCTGAAGGCATGATTTAGCCCCCAAAATGAATCTCCTCGATGATACCTTTCCAACGAGCTATCACACGCCTAAAACAGAGATTGTATGCAAAAGTTACAACCCCGGGAAGTTGATGCACCAACTTACCCCAGGGCCCAAATGACTTTTGGCGCTTCATCTCCTAGGGTTAGGTTTTTGGATGTCTAGGAATTTTGGCATTCCCGATTATTGTAAAAAGGCCTCCAGAGCCTCATTGTAACCATCTT
>JZKD02S1673444.1:298169-312740 GCA_000966675.3 Picea glauca | reverse complement strand
CCTCCAGAGCCTCATTGTAACCATCTTCTTGCGAATGCGAGTAGCCGTCACATCTCTTCTCAGAGATAAGCTGCCACCATTCTAGTGAGTCTTTCACTCTGTATTTTTACAGTCTGTGTACATTTCTTTCATTAATAGAAATCGTGTATTACTGTATCTCTGTGTTTATGGTTGCACCTCTGATATATTTTTGTTATATTACTGGATATACACGATATCTCTATGCATTTCATTATTATATCTCCGCTCTCATTTCGTGCCGAAAATAATCCGGATCATTTTCCTTTGTTGATGGAGAACCCAAGTCTTTCCCTCAACTCTTCATTAAATCATCCATTGTTTGAATTGCGTTGCAAGGCACCTTGCGTGGATTTGTCCCTTGGAAAATCACATGCCCAATGATTTGGATTTTATGAGCATAAATAATGACTACAGATTATTAACAGATGCTTAACACAAAATACATGAGATACAATAAAACTGGTTTTCTATTCAATAAGGAAATAAGCTGAAACTGTAAAATGCAGCGAAAAACACGCTTGCTGGAATGGTGGTAGCTTATCTATGAGAAGAGATGTGATGATTGCGCTCATTCAAAAGAATATGATTACCATGAGGCTTTGAAGGCCTTTTTACAATAAACAGGAGTGTCAAAAACCCTAGACACCCAAAAACCTAACCCTAGGAGATGAAGCGCCAAAAGTCATGTGGGCCCCATTTGGGTAAGTCAGTACATCAACTTCTCGTGGTCGTAACTTTTGCATACGATCTTCGTTTTAGGCGCATGATAGCCTATTGGAAATATCTATACAAGGAATGTAACTATTGATGAAAATGTGATGATGAAATTTTCCAACTGGTAGGTACCCAAAAAACGTTGTTTAGGGCCTCAAAACGGCTTCAGAAGTTTAGGACCCGAAAAACTACTAAAAATAGTAAATTACCAAAATTTCCAGAAAGTTTTTTTGAGCCATCTGGAAAAGGTGGATGGACACCGATATCCACTTGGATCAATCCTCCCTCCTTAGGAAGCAATGGTCTCCATTGCGTTGAGTTCCCCCATCAGATGAGGAAATTTTTGTTGAATTTGGCCTCAAGTGAGCCACTTGCCTTGGTGCAGAAGTTGTCTTGCTTTGATGACTTGATAAAGATGGATCCTTTGTTGTCAAGTGCCCTTGATCTGTGTGTCCACAATTTTATCATTGGATGCATGTTGTATGTAGTTGGGGTTGATCTCTGTTGGTGTCAGTTGTTCTGCTATGTCTGAGGTGTCCAATAATGGTAGGAAATAAGGCAGAAGGAGGTCCACGTTGAGAACTGGGTGTAGGTCAAGGAAAGGTGGAATGTTGAGCTCAAAAGCATTATCCCCCACAACCTTGGTGATGGTTTATGACCCATAACAGAGTGGGTGAAGCTTCTGATGGGGTCCTATAAGGCGTTCTTTCTGCAAGTACAACCAAACTTTGTCGCCCACCTGAAACTTATGTGGCACCTGATGTTGATCATAGTGTTATCACTATGTAAATTCCCATAGGTTGTTGTGAGGTAAGAAAGAATGTATAAGAGGTAATCTTAACCAACTACTTCGAAACTGAGAGCTATCCCTACCAGTTTCAGGGAGGGATCTCTCTGTAAGTTTTAGATTTGTTTGGATTTTCAATATTTTAGTCTAGTTAAAAAAGAATATAACCAAGTTGTTTGTGTTGTTTTTAAATGAAATGGCTAAATATCACTTACGATTCCATTTGGCTATGGGGTCTGTTAAAAAGATGGAGGTCAACGATAGTTTTTATAAGATTTGTTTCACAGGGAAAGATAGTGCAAATTATGGATTCTTTATGAGTAAAAATGATGTATTGCTGAAAAAGGTGAGATATCAGTTAGAACAAAAAAACATTTAAGAATTTATTTGTTGTAACATCAGAAAGAAAACATTTAAATCTATAAAAGATTAGGAACAGAGTACACAATGGAAAATTCTGCAACTTAAACTTCTTTTAAAGATTAGATTAGAAAAACAATATGATAACTCAGAAGATTTTTTTTTTTAACGAAGACAGAGGAAACTTTACCAATAACTAACATGCAGGAATCCTGTGAAATGTCTCTTTTTATTACTAGAATAACCTCTTGATACGAATTACAACAATTACAAATTTCTTGGGCGTAAAGATCAACCCTCAATACTTCTAAGTTTGAAATATTTATAATCAGAGTTACAAACGACCCTATCATTAATGATCAAGACGTGGCAAACCCCGAATCTAACTAACTAACTAACAAGATTGCAGAAATATAGTGACTGATGATGATGTGTTGAATCTCTCATGCTGATTTCGGGGAAGACCGTTGGTGAGTCATTCAACTGACTTTGACTGCGCTGGACGCTGATTTTGACGAGACCTCTACTTTTACTCAATTAATTCTCACAACTCATCCCATCTTTGTGTGCTTAGGATGGTAAATTTCAATAACCGACGGTAGATTTCATCCATCTTGGTGTAATTAGCAAAAGTCAGCTTGGTAAGGAAAATGTACTTGATTTCATGTTGTATGCAGAGGTCAGGCTACAAAGTCTCCAAGAACGCTTTTCCCGTGCTGCTGCCCTATATCCTTGAAAACTTGGAACTGTCTTTAGCCATGGTGGCAATATTTTGCTTATAATAAAATAAAGTCATCAATTTATCATTTAGGACAAGTAAGCCAGGAAGGCCCCTTTTCTGTAAGGCTTCAAGCTTGTTAAAAAATCTTTGAACTCCAATGTCCATGTTCTGAGCTTTCTCCTCCAACTGCAATATTAATCCTCTTTTATTCAACACTCTTTTTACTTCGAGGATAGTCTCTGTTTTGTCTTCAACCTTCAGTTCTTCAAGCTCTTCCATGGTTTTTGAATTCAGAAACTTGATGATCTTGTTAGCTACCGAGGGCATTTCATCCAGTTCTCTTCTTATCCTGTCAATGGCCTGCCTGCTCTTTAGCACCAGATCATGTTGTTCAAACATGATTTGCACCATGAGCCAAATCTCATTTATGGAATTGGAGATGTCTGTCTAGATATTTTCCTTAGCCTCTGCTAATGTCTTTCCTGCCATTGTTTGTTTCTGGAGGTGTTGTATTTATTTCTTAAGCTTCTTCGATGCTTGTCTCTCAACATTGTATCTTGTTTAGAAGGAAGACTTGAGTTCCTAGAGACTTTCAACCTCATTTTTCAGCCTATTGATCTCTATTACTTGAAGAGTCATCTCCTCCATGGACTTTCCTAGCTCCACAGTCTTTTCCAATGTTGTCAATGGTGTTGCCGATGGAATTTATGCTGTAGTGGTCATTGGAACAACTACTGTATTGACTTCTGCAAGGGGAAATGCACTCAATGGAATAACTTCCATCGGGGTCGATTGCTACTTCTCTTTCACTAACCTTTCCAATTCTACCTCCATATAATTTATACGAGCGTTATGTTGCATGATTAGCTTCAACAATTCCTCTTTCTCATCTTCTGCCTTAGCTATTTATTTAGCTTGTGAATCCTCTGTTGGTGGAAATCTCAGTTGTTTTCTCAAAGATGCAATGTCAACATTCTTTTTCTTTATCATCTCCTATGCTACCTTTACATTGAAGGATCATACCCAATCTTGAGCACCAACTCCTCTAAGGATTTTATTCTATTATCCTTTGCAAAAGAGGATACATTTTCCAACTTCAATTGGGTCTGAACAATGTTTAGAGATATCTATAACTTCACTGCCACAGATGAAGCATGTGCCAAAGTGGAGAAAACCATTTCTCCAGTCTGTCTGTGCAAATCCATCTGATCAGCCGGATGGACTTTTTTGGTGTCAAAAACAATAGTTGACCTTTTGTAGTCATTGATATCTTTGGGTTGAGACACCTGTGCCTGCATAAATGCTAGATGCATTCTCCCTTTCCTTGTGTCAAAAGATAACAACATTCTATGTTGTGTTGTGGAGGTTTTCTTCTAGAACTGAGCATAATTGTTGTTGGTCAGCATTTGGTTCTTCTTTTTAATCATGTCATATTTTTAAAAAATGCTTAGGGGTACAGATCCTTGTGAAGTTTGGGTGGTCACAACTATATCCGTTTTCTTCTTTTAAGGAGTGGACAACACCTGATGTTTTCCCTCAAACACTTTGGTAGAGTAAGGCTCTTCCTCACCAGACTTGTGAATAACATGAGTGGTTTTGGGTCTTTTGCTGTATACTCGAAAATCTTATGTTGATACCTCAATGATTGAAGGAGAGGTATCCTTTCTTGGCCCTTTTTCCTTTGGTATCTGTGGAGTGGTATTTTGTGAAAAAGAAACTGAAGGAGCTTCCTCTTGTTCAGTATCTACCAGAGTATTTGCCTCCCACTCTATCTGGTTCACATATTTTTCAATTTTTGGTTTGAGGGTGTGAGCATAAGGTGAACTTTTATTTTTGGTTCTCATCTCTGCAATGATCCCACTTGGATCATAATGCCAAATGAAACTGGTGCTGAATTTAATTTACTTTAATATTTTATTTGCCTCTTCCCCAACAGCTCGACTGTTGCAGATAAATGGTCTTATTTCCCCTTTAATCCTCATCTGTCATTTTTTCTTAAGAGACACAAAATGAATGTCATCTGAATTTATCATCTGACGAATATACTCCTGTGAAAATATTCGAATAGGCACATACTTGGGCAATTTTTACGGAGCTAGTTCACACCCATACACTCTGATCTCCATGTGATTCTGGTATAGGAACCAGTCCCCAGTCTTTGCGAGATCCAAAAGGTGCAAAACTCTTTGGATCTCATCGTTTATCCTCGGTTTTGGTCTTCCACTGAGCATGCCCACCACTGGGTGATAAAACAACTCGATGAATTGTTTGAAACTGAACTCAGTGGAGTTTCTTTTGAGTAGTCACGTCCATAGTGTTACTGCTTGTGGTTTTCCATCCTTGTCCATTTTCTGCATGAGAAAAGGAAATTTGTCTGATTGATAGAACATAAACATGTAGGCCAGTATTGAAGAATATGGGAACATGCCTTTTATAGGGAAATTTGCTAGTTTCTCGTGTAGGTTCTCGGCCAAAAAATCGTTGTAATCAAACTGGATGGAAACTTTCTCTTCAGCGTTGAAAATGGACAGGAAACCTAGGATAGGCTCATCCACCTGTTCATCTGAGAAATAACCGAGCAAACAACACAGTGTCGAGATAATTTGATTACCCTTTTCGGAAAATATGGAGGAATGATAGGGAGGATTCTTCTTAGGCAATTGGGCATCTTGTGAGAGGAACAAATCAAAGATTTGTGCTCTCTGGGGAAAAGAAAAGTTCTGATACATTTTTGTTAGAATTTCAATTGTGAGGGGAGAACGGGTTTCGGCTCTGGGTACCTACATCATTTGATCGATGGACTCGGGTGTAATAAGGAAAAAGGTATCTCCAGACGAAGACACTGTGGATCTCTGATCAGAGAGGTAGTGCGCTTGTCATTTGAGAGTGAATTCAGGAAAGTGATAGACTTGGGGAAAAAGATACAGAGGGAGACTTGACTACTAGAGCCCAATTTCATCACTCTGATCGATGAAGGTGTCCTTGAACCATGACTGTAGCTCAAAAAAGTCGAATTCAGACCTGGTTTTTGAGATTAAATAGTCTTTGTCTGCTAATGGGATCCGATTGAGATTGAAAGGAGGTGGGAGAAAATGATTTTCCTCCACATTTGACTTTTTACTTTTGGATGCCATTGATTTCTACCGGTACCTGCACATTGAGCACACGTTAGTAGGTGAAAGCTAAGGTTGGACGAGATGTTGTAGAGGTGAGGGAGAATGAGTCTCTGATAGGCATGGAGTGTGAGTGCAATGCGAATGACCGAAACGAGATTGGGATTTATTGAACGAGTGTCCGTTGGGCGAAAAAGGACAGGTCAGATGAAAAATGGATATGTGGCCAGTAATAAATGGTTAACGGGTCCTTTAGAGCATGAGAGGGCAGGGTGAAAGACGTCTGATGTGTGTATCTAGTTGACGTGCAAAATGGTGATTGGAGGATCAACGAAAAGATATGACTCGTAACGGTTAGATGGATGGAACATGCTGATGGGGTCATGACATGGAATTTGCAAAGGGTGGTTATGGGATGTGACATCTCTGGATGATGGTGGTGAGTTGGAAAAATGATAGGCGGTAAATTTTTGGAGTGGGGAGGTAAGATGAAATGAGATGATGCCACATAGGGATGGGGACCGCTTGGACGATGCTTCATTCCGAACCCCCCCCCCACTCCCCCCGCTATTAAAGGTAGAAAGGTTGGGGGGTCTGGGATCCCTTGCTAACTATTGATCTGAGCAAAGCTAGATCGACCGTTGTTTCGAGCACATTTTTTAAACATCATGTTGGACCCCTCCCCACTGTTAAAGGTAGAGCAGTCTAGGGGGTTCAGAATCTCCTTTGGACCGTCCATTTGCACACTGATGAGATGAACATAGATCTTAGCACACACTTTAATCACCTTTTCGGACCCGCCCCCCACTGTTAAAGGTTGAACGGTCAAGGGGGGTCTAAAAACTCATCAGAACTGTAGAATCGGGTGCCAACATCTGAGTCGTAGATCTAGGCCCGATCTTTAATTTCCGGGGCACATTTCAATATATGAGGCCAAACTTAGGATTAATGACCTTTTATGGGTTTTGCACACTACCCCTCTTTCTTTTGTCACCATGGGGTTAGAAAAAACATTTCACCATCAAAATCCTACATTTTTCATCGATCATCTTACACATTTTATTGAAGAGAAACTAACTAACCTATGTCTTAACCTACTCCTTTGCACCTTTAGCCCAACTTAAACTGTTGGGCTAAGAAAATACTCTACCCTGGGGTTATTTGACCAAGATTAGACTGTTTGATCAAATCTATTCACTAACTAACCTAATTTACTTGGCTAAGATTAGACAATATAGCCAAGCTTATTCACTAATCCTAAATACTTAAATTTAAAACACTTGGCCATGTTTACACTGTATGGATCAAGATATTATCAATTCATGGGGCTTTATCCTTTTTATTTTATTCCCTCTTTTTGTTTTTCTCATTTCTTTTCTTTTTCTTTTTTTCTTTTCTTTTTTCTTTTGTAGAATGCAACAATATTTGTAAGTCCAAAACACTAAAGGAACAAAATTACAATCAACAGTTGATCCTATAAATTATAGGGTTATAACAATGGCTCCACCTAGGGATGGTATCCTCCTTGCGAGATGCCAAGAATCTTGTTTCTTGTTGTCTTGAAAATTTTCCTCTATAGGTTCTTCTGTTATCTGACTTGCTTTATTTTGAAAATTTTGATGACATTATTCAGTGTCTTAGGACCTTCCTCATGGGCTTCAAACACCTGAAAAAAAACACCTACACACAGACTACTTGTAAAATAAATGATATATACAATGAAAGGGAATGTTGATCTTTCTACTGAGGTGGAAAATAATGCTTCAACATCCTACTATTTACAGGTCTCCCTAGCAGGTCTGATCCATCACTATTAGTAAGTAGAAAAACATTATTTCCTCTGAAGGCCTGAATGGTGTAAGGACCCTTCCACAAGCTATCCAACTTTCCATGTTTACCTTTATCTTCATTTTTGGAGTCCCATCTCAAAATTATATCACCCAATTCAAAGTTATCCTCTTTGGTTCTCTTGTCATAAATCATTTTTATATTTTCCTAGATCACTTGAGTTATGTTGTAAACTTCTTCTCTGGATTGCATTAGGTGGATCATTTGATTTATCCTTCATTGGACATCATTTGGTTCTTCTTGTGTTTCCTGCAATAGTTTCATGACTGAGACTCCTAATGAAAGGGGAAAAGATACCTTGGTGCCATACACCAAATGGTATGGAGACATACCAATCGCTCTTTTGGTGCTTATTATGTCAGCCTAGAGTGTGAAAACCAACTTATTATGCCATAATTTATTGTTTTCTTGTAGTGTCTTTCTAAGAATGTTCACCAGACTTTTGTTAGAAGACTCGGCTAGCCCATTTTCTTGCGAATAATAAGCCGTCAAGTGTCCTAGAGTAATATGATATTGATTAAAAAAATCTATGAGCCTTTTGGATCTGAAAGTCGATGCATTGTCAGCTATGATTTTTCTGGGGCATCCAAAACAAGACAAAATGATAGTTTCTAAAAACTTGATGATGACAGAGTTAGTATCTTGCTTGCATGGTGCAACCTCGATCCACTTGGTGAAGTAGTCTGTGGCCGTGAGGATCCACTTGTGTTGGCCCGAGGAGGGTGGATTTATTTCACCAATCAAGTCTAGGCCCCACTGTTGGAAAGGAGATTCAAAAGAAATGGGTTTCATAGGGAGTGGCAGAAGTTTCCTTTTACCTTAAAAAATATGGCACTTGTGGCAAATAGTAACCTTCTGGTGGACGTCAACGAACAGAGTAGGACCGTAAAAACTACCTCTTAGAATCTTGTTGGTTGTGGTTTTCCAACTCAGGTGCTCACCACAGTCTCCTGCATGGAAATATTGAAGAACTTTGTCAGCTTCGTCTTTTAACAGGCAATTAAGCAAGATACCACCAGGATATTTCCAATAGAGATTGCTTTCTAAAATACAAAATTTCAATGCTTTCAATTTAACAAATCTAGCTTTGTTCTTAATCAAACCTGGAGGAGCTTGTAAATTTTGGAGTACAAAAATGAGGTCTGCGTACCAAGGGGAGTTTAATAATACCTCCTTTATGTTTGGAGTCGCCTGCTCGTCCGATTCGTCTGCTGTAGCCAATAAATTAATATCCAAAGAACGAAAATTAGACTCAGCTATTAGTTTGGCCAAACCCTGTCCTTTGATCAATTTAGTAGGTTTTATTTCAATGTCGTACTCCAGAATAACCACAATCCAGTTTCCTCTTCTACCATCCGGATTATCCTGGGTCAGGATATATTTAACCACTGTGTTTGGGACGTATGCAATCGTGTGAGAATGGAGAATATAGACTCTAAAGTCCTTTATGGCATTAACCAGAGTGAAGGCTTGTTTCTCCATTATGTTATAGTTCAAAGCAACATCTCTCAAAGATTTGTTGAAAAATGCTATGGGTTGTTCGTACCCTTCACTATTTTTCTGCAATAGCACAACTGCTATGGTGTGTTCAAATGAGAAGGAGAAAAGAAGAAATTGTTTGGTATAATCTAGGCTAATCAGAACTGGGGCTTGGGTGAGAGCATGTTTCACCTACTTGAATGATTGTTTGGACTCGACGTTCCATTTGAGTTTTGTGTCTTTTTTCAACATATTAGTGATATTCCTAAGGAGTTCGGCCAACTTTGGTATGAATATTCTAAGAAAATTTATTTTTCCAATGAAAGATTGCAGTTCTTTGATATTCCTAGGGTGTTCCACCTTCTGGATGGCTTATATCCTCCTGGGATCTATTTTAATTCCATCTTTTCAGATTATGTGTCCCAGTAGTTTACCTTCCTCTAATCTGAAAAGGCTTTTCTTAGAACTCAATGAAATCCCAAATTTCCTGCACTTCTCAAACACACGTCTAAGGTGGAGTAAGTGTTCCTCGTCGGATTTGGAGTAAACAGTTACATCATCTAGATAAATGACTATAAATATCCTAGCCTCTCCCACAAAATCAATGTCCATTGCTCTTTGAAAAGTAGCCCCAACGTTCATCAAGACAAAAGGCATCTTCACATACATGAAGGTTTCCCAGTGTGTGGAAAAAGATGCACTCTCTTGATATTCTGGATGGACCAGAACTTGGTTGTAACCAAAGAAACCATATAATAAGGAGATCCTACTAGATCCAACCACAATTTACAAAATGTGGTCCATTTTGGGAAAAGGGTAATTGTCTTTGAGGGAGACTTTGTTCAGATTTCTGAAATCTATGGAAAGTCTAATCTTGCCAGTTTTCTTCCTGGTATGAACTAGGTTAGAAACCCATTTGGAAAATCTCAAGGGGACTATAATATTTGCATCATACATCTTTTTGATTTCTTTCTCTATCAAGGGAATCAACTTGGGATTAATTCTCCTAAGTTTATGTCTGAAAGGTTTGTGTTCTTCTTTTATGGGAATCCGATGTTGTATGATACTCGTGTCATAGGATTTTAAGTCCTCATAGCCCCAGGAAAAAACATATATATATTCCTTAAAAAGTTCAACGTATTTGCGTTTTTGCTCTGGTGGCAGAGATTTAGACAATTTTATCATCTTGGGTTTTTCTTCTGTTCCTATGTTGCATTCTTCGACCTCCTTACCACTAGCTTCAATTTTTGGTTTTTTGGCAACGTCATTAAAATCAAACAAGTCTTCCAACGGAACTAAACCTCTAGGTAGTACATTATTTTTCAACTGCAGAATATCAGAATCTACATACTTTTCATTAAATTCTTCAGCATCTATTTTATTTACACTACCATTCTCAAAAACATCTTTATTTACAAATTCATTGTCATTTTCTAAATCTATGTTTGTACATTCGAAATCATTCTTACATTGTAGAAAATCTTCAATCTGATCGTCATTCCCAAATACCTTACAATATATGATGTTGTCAAGAACGGTTGGTCTGTACTTCACCTCCACTGTGTACTTGCGAGTGGGACGGAAAGGAATTTTAAAGGTAGATGTCAATGTAGCCAACCTATATGCAAGTATATTTTGTCCCCTAGGCATTACCTACAAGTCAATCTCAGTAAAGCATTGAAGAGCATCTAAAATAACATTCCTGTAGGATCTAAGTCTAGTGTGTTTTGCTGCATAATCACCTTTGATTTGCTTGATAATAAATTCAAAATCACCCCTTACCGTTATCTTCTTGGCACCAAATTTCTTCAATAATTTCAGGTCGAGCATCAAAGCCTCGCACTCGGCTACATTGTTAGTACATTGGAAGTTCAGTTTGTAGGAATGATTCTTGGAATACTTTGACCTGTGGTTATGCAACCAAAATCCGGCTCCAACTCCTTCTTTACTCACAACACCATCAAAGTCCATGCTCCATAAATCTACTGGCAACTCCTCATTCTCTTCAATCATGGGATTTCTTATCTCGACAACTACTTTATCATCCTTCGGATCAGGTGTATCATCTTCCAGTTGTGCGATTTGTTCTTCAAAGTCACCATTGTTGTATAGAATAAAAGAGTCCAGATCAGAGTGTGCGGAGTATAGTGGGTAATTGTGTGGCTTTTCTTGGCTGCTGACCATATACTTCATCATTGTTTCCCTGTATAGTCTTCTCTGTTGTCTGAAAACTAGAATGGTGGCGTAAGACATATCTAGCTGCAGGGTTCCTCTCAATTTATCTCCCCAAGACCTTGATAGCAACTTACCATACTTGGGGGGAATATCTGCAATGACGATATCCATCACCATAATTTTCACTGGGATTTGAGCCAAGGTGATGAATAAGTCTTTAATCAGGCCTATACATTTGACTTTGCTTTAGTCGAAAGAATGCAAATCTTTGTAGGGTCTGGTGACCTTGAGTCCCAACTTTTCCATCACGGCTTTGGGCATTAGGTTGTGGGAGGCACTAGAATCTAGCATAGCATTGTGTAATATCAAATCGTGGATGTTTAGGCTGATGTAAAAAGGGGCCACAACACCATTATCAGTTTGACCATCAACTTCAGGACCAAACAAGAGCTCAGGTTGATCATTGGCAAGGTTTACTGTGTCAGATTGATGTACAGATCCAAAATTTAAAGCTTTGGTACCTATATTGGGTTCAATGCTTAAATATTTTATCACCTGAGACTTGTAAGCGTTCTTGTTCATCATCTCAGAGAGGGGGATGGGAATCTTTAGTTTAGCTAGTTCCCTTTCAAGGATGAAAGGAGAAGTGGTTTTGTTTAAGGTCTGAACTTTTGATTTATCGGCAGAAACTCTATGGTCAGGTGAAATTGTTTGAATGATTGATGGATCTTCAGTTCGACTTGCTCTTTTAAGAATTTCTGGAGTTTTTTGCGCAAGAGATTCAACATTATTTCACCCAGGGACTTTCTTGGGAGGGTTTTCTGAGGTTTTCTTGGTTTCAACAGCGTTTTTCAGAGATTTCTTGTTTGCCTTCTTTCTCCATAGGTTATACTGCCTGTGAACCTCCATTATGGAATTCTCAAAGGCTTGATGTTCTACTTTCTCAACTTCTTCATTTACATCTGTTTGTGAAAGGAGAAATATTTTGTGCTCTTCCTGGGTGAGAAAAATGGATCTATGATTGTGATCATGATCACCCATTAGGTTTATATGAGTGTCATCAAACTCCTTGATTACTTCCTCCCCATCATCGACATAATTATTCTGGAGAGGTGGTCTAATCTGCTGATCACGTCCTCTATGTTCCCTTTGTTATCTAGGATCTCTCAGATCTCTTTGCCTGATCTGAGGTGGATTTATTCTGAAGTTTGGGTTTCTAATTTGAGGGACAACTTGGTTCTCCCTAGGTGGGTTTTTTTTAGTTATGGTGAGCCTCTCCATCATTTTTTCCATAGCTCTGGCGAGAGAATCTAATTTGGCATCAGATGAGAAAGTAGAAGGTTCTTCTTTGATGGTGACCCTCTTTTTTGTTCTCTGCCTAGCCTTTCTGGCCAAAAGATTTGCTTCCACACTGAGGGAACTTCTTTGCATGTCTTCCAGAGTTGCTGAATTTCTTTCCCTCAACTGATAGGACATGTTAGCATCAAAACCATCAAGGTATTTTAATAAATCCAAACCTTGTGTTGGTTTGATGGTAGCGAGGATTGCATTGTATAGATTGTTGAAACAAGTGCAATAATCCTGCATTATATCTCCTGGATTCTGTCTTATGTTCTCATATTCTGATAGAATCTGGAGAGGATTTTTCTTTATCTCCCACCTGTCAAGGAAAGCTCGATGAAAGACAACAATGTCAATTATGGTAGCAGCCTGTAAGGTTTTGAACCACTTTTTAACTTCTCCAGTCAGACTTTGTGCGAATAATCTCATCTGCACGTCAGCTTCGTCTACTTCCTGCAAGTCAAAATAATTGTTCATTTTGTCAACATGTTGTTGTGAATTCAGGGGACCTGTACTATCAAACTGAGGAAGTCTGGTTTGATAATCTTGAGGCATGCAATGTAAAGGAGAAACCAATACCAATGGAGCATATCTTGCTGCAATGATTGGTGGAGGAGGCTGAACCACAACCTATGTGATGGGAGAGGTAGTGATTGAAGCTATAGAAGATGAAGGGCTTGAAGGAATAGAGTGCCCTGGCTTAGGTTTAACGAAAACCGCAACAATGGTTAAAATAGGAAGTTCGACGGACTGCTGAAGATGGAGTTTGTCTAAGGCTTGACCAATATTCGCAACTAGGTCTTCAAGCTTATCAGTCTCGGGGCGCAAACGTTGATCAACTTCAACTCTGGGAGAAAGTATTTCAGGGGTCCTCGGCTGAAAGGCGATTTGATCTAAGACCGTTTTACTGACAAAACTGTTAGATTTTGTCTTGAAAAGACTTGGTTGAGAGGAAATATCAAACTTAGGACTTTAAAGAACAACTAACTTCTCTAGGATGGAAAGGGACCTTAAAAGTGGGTTGTTAATCCTTGAAATATCTGCAATATTTTTCTTTCTAAGTAATCTTTCAGGATTATCTCTTGCAATTGCAGGTTCTAGGTCAGGATGAGATCTAGTAGAAATTCTTTTGCGAACCAGAACTGTCAATTTTATTTTCTTTTTGGAGATTTTAAATTTTATAAAAAAACTTTAACAACCTCTGAACATTATTTCTAGATAATATTTAGGGTTTGTGATTCTTTTAGAAATAAATTTTTCTTTTTCTAGGGGAAAGAAATCAAGGGATGGAAAGTTTGTTCAGTTCTTCTCCAGTATGGTTGCCATTTATGTTATCACTCTGAAAATTCACAGAGGTTGTTGTGAGCTAAGAAGGAATCTATCAGAAGTAACCTTAACAAACCACTTCAAAACTGGGAGCTAGCCCTACCAGTTTCAGAGAGGGATCTCTCTGTAAGTTTTAGATTTGTTTGGATTTTCAAGATTTTAGGCTAGTTAAAAAAGAATATAACCGAGTAGTTTGTGTTGTTTTTAAATGAAATGGATGAATATCACTTACGCTTCCATTGGGCTATGGGGTCTGTTAAAAAGATGGAGGTCAACGACAATTTGTTATAACCCTAAAATGCACCACATAGGCTCACCTGGCATCATGCCAACTCATGTCTCTTCCTTGCCAAAGCCATGCTGAATAAAACCTTGAAAAACCACTTAAATCAAGCAACCCGTGCCCTAACTTCTCACTGGGCGCGTTGGACCGCTTGCTGGCCTTCTACTGCACGCGGTGGACTGCGGGCTAGCCCACTACAGCCCGCGTTTACATAACAAAGCAAAAAATCAGGAAATTTTCCGCCGGGACGAAGAGATTTTTGTCAGTTAACTGGAACTCCCTGCAATGCATGGCCGAGAGTTCGCCAAAAACCCTAGCTCCTTCTAGCCTATAAAAGGAGGGGTAGGGGTACTATTCAAAAGAGGAAAAATCATAGCAAAGAAACTCTGCCAAAATTGCCAAG
>JZKD02S1673444.1:256333-285092 GCA_000966675.3 Picea glauca | reverse complement strand
CGAATGGTCGGGGGGTCCGAAAACTCATCAGAACCGTATATCCGGGAGCCAACATCTCAGTCGTAGATCTAGGCCCGATCTTTAATCTCTGGGGCGTGTTTCAATATATGAGGCCAAACTTAGGCTTAATGACCTTTTTATGGGTTTTGTGCATTGCCCCTCTTTCTTTTGTCACCATGGGGTTAGAAAAAACATTTCACCATCAAAATCCTACATTTTTCATCGATCATCTTACACATTTTATTGAAGAGAAACTAACTAACCTATGTCCTAACCTACTCCTTTTCACCTTTAGCCCAACTTAAACTATTGGGCTAAGAAAATACTCTACCCTGGGGTTATTTGACCAATATTAGACTGTTTGATCAAATCTATTCACTAACTAACCTAATTTACTTGGCTAAGATTAGACATTATAGCCAAGCTTATTCACTAATCCTAAATACTTAAATTTAAAAGACTTGGCCATGTTTACACTGTATGGATCAAGTCATTATCAATTCATGGGGCTTTATCCTTTTACTTTTATGCCCTCTTTTTGTTTTTCTCATTTCTTTTCTTTTCTTTTCTTTCTTTTTTCTTTTCTTTTTCCTTTTTTCTTTTGTAGAATGCAACAATATCTGTAAGTCCAAAACACTAAAGGAATAAAATTACAATCAACAGTTGATCATATAAATTATAGGGTTATAACACATGGAATTGTTTGTACTTGTCATTGGACTTCTGTAGGATATCCTGAACCTATTGGCAGATGAGTTGGATCCGATCAATGAACCGAGTGGCTTTGTCAGCTTTAGTTGGAGTAGGAGATGATTCAACCGAGGTGACCACAAGAGGAAGTGCAACATTTATGAGACCCAATGGTTGGAATCCCATCCCCACCTGAAAGGGGTTTTGGCCAGTTGAGATATGAAAGGCTCGATTGTAGCTATGATGGACATAGGGAAGACAATCATCCCATGTGTGAGGGAGCTTGAAATTATACATGCACATGATATACACAATCATTCGATTTACAACCTCGGTTTGACCATCTATCTGGGGGTGGAAGGCCGTGGATTTGGTGAGCTTGGTGTCCAGCAGTGACCATAGGCTTGACCATAATGTGCGGAGAAATCGATTGTCCCTATATGAGACAATGGTTTGTGGGATTCGAAAATGTACCTAGACTTGTTCAAAGAAGAGCTTGGTAGTGGATTCTGCTATGATGATTTTATTGCAGGCAACCATAATCACCATCTTAGAAAAGCGATCAACAACCACAAAACCACAATCATTTCTCTGCTTGGTGGATGGGAGGCCCCATATGTAGTCTATTGAGATGGATCCCCATGGCCTGTTAGGAGTAGGAAGAGGGGTGTACAAGCCCTATTTCTTAGTGGTTGGTTTGGAAATAGCATAGGCAGTGCAGGACCTGATATACTTGCTGACCTCCTGTCGAAGTTTTGGCGAGTAGAAATGTTTCTCTAGCATCTCCATTGTCTTTTATACGCTGAATTTTCCTGCCACCCAACTATAGTGGGATTCCCAGATCAATTTCACTCACTCGCTTGATACAACACAGATATGGCCCAAATGACACAACAACCCATCCCAAAGATGTAAATTATCAACAACTGTGTTTGCACCCAACTTTTGGTAGGTGGTGGTGAAGTTTGGGTTTGTCTCATAGAGTTGGGGCCATCCAGAGGTCTCATGGCCGCAAGAGTCTAGCACTTTGGTGAGTGTCGTGACTAGCGGTCTACTGAGGCAATCAATGACGCCATTGGTGCTTCATGTCTTATACTTGATGTTGAGGTGGAATTTTTGTAAGTAGTGGACCACTTTTGATAGTGATCATTTTGTAATTTTCCTTGTGTTTGCATGAACTACAGTGGCTTATGATCAGTGTGGATGAGTGTCTCCTTCCTAAGAATGTAATTTCTCCACTGGCGGCAGGCTTTCACAATGGAGTACATTTATTTTTCGTAAGTAGGGTACTTACGGACATCATATGATAGTGTATCACTATGATAGGCCATGGGGTGGCCGTGCTGAGTGAGAATGACGCCCACAACATAGTCTGAAGCATCTGTCTCAATCTTAAAGGAATGGTGTAGGTCTGGTAGTGAAAGTAATGGCGCTGAGCACAAGCATTGTTTCAAATCATCGAACGCTTTTTGTTGGGACCGAACCCACACAAATTTTACCTTACCACCACACCTGGTTATTTGGTCGAGGACCCATGCAATATAGGAGAATCCCAACACGAACCTGCAGTAGAAATTGACAAGGCCCAAGAAGCTCTGAAGCTCAGTGAGTGTGGTTGGGGCTGGCTAGTCACAAATGACTTGGATCTTGGCTTGATCCACATGTACGCCATGTTGATCAATGATGTATCTTAGGTAATGGATCCTGTCAATGCCGAAGGAACATTTTTCCAAGTTGGTGAATAGCTTGTGCTACCGCAGGGTGTGCAAAACCTGCTGAATATGTTGCAAGTGTTCTGCTCAAGACTTGTTGTAAATGAGAATGTCATCTAGATACAACACTACAAAATTATTGGTGGATGGTCGTAGGATATCATCCATCATCCTCATGAAAGTGCCTCGAGCATTGGTCAAACCAAAGGGCATGAACAACCATTCAAAAAGGCCTTCCTTTGACTTGAACGTGGTCTTCCATACATCTCTCTGTTCTATCGAGACCTGGTGGTAGCTATACTTCAGATCAATCTTACTAAAGTATTTGGCCCCCATGATTTGATCAAGGAGGTCATCGATTCGGGGAATTGGGTATCAGTTTCTGACTGTGATTTTATTCAGTGCCCGATAATCAACGCAGAGTCGCCAGGCTCCATCTTTCTTCTGTACCAACACGATTGGGATCCCGCAAGGTGATGAGATGGGATGGATGTGACCCTTGTGGAGCATTTATTGGATCTGTCATTTGATCTCCTCATTCTCTAAAATAGAGCAACGATATACTGGCCCATTGGGAAGCGGTGTGCTAGGGATCAGATCGTTGGGGTTCTTGACCTGACAGTGCAAAGGTACCCTGATAGATGAGGAGAAGATATTCGAGAGAATATATTTGAGTATTTTTCAATGACCTTATCCACTTTCTTCTGTTGTGTGGAGAGGTAGGCAGGCTGTAGAGACCCTGGACGAGGCGATGATATTTCGCTCATTTCGAGAGCGAATCACAAAGAAGACAAAAAATCCCTGTCTAGGAGATGACCTTCCTGCATTGCTTGGTAGATATCAAGGAAATTTCACGAGGTGAGACTGCCTCGAGTATTCTGTACAATTTCATGTTCAAAGTAATAATACCACTAAGAGGCATAGACTCGTATACAACATGGAATTTCCATAAATAAGGTTGGGCCAAAATAACATCACAAAATTCGAGAGGAGCAACATCACACAATACCTCTTCTTTGAAGGGCTTGATGCCATACGACAGTCGACATTCTTGGTTGACATGGAGATCCCTTCCTTGGCAGAGCCATCCAATGGTGTAGGGTTGTGGGTGCGACATTGTCGGCAGGGCCAACCACTTGACAACCTTTGTTGATATGAGGTTCTTCTGTCTATCGCTATCAACGATGAAGTGTAGAAGGGTGCCTTTTACCCACATATATGAATGAAAGAGGCACTCTCCTTCTTCTGGCTCATCTGGTTCATCAGGATGGAGCTTGGTGGAAGAAACGGTGGAGCTGGGTTCTGCGTCAATGATCCATCTTCCCCTTTCTGGTTCTGACTTAGAGTCAGAACCCGCATCTAATTTGAGCAGTAGTCAATGGTGTTATGCCAAGGGCTCTTATGGAAGTCACACCACTTCCCAGTATCTTTCTTTGTCTTTCCAGTGTTCTTCTTTGCTTGCGGCTTGGACTGGTTGGGTCTGCCCTTTCTTGGCTTTTACTGTGAGGGGTTCCTGGGCCCAAATTGCCGCGTCTTTTGTTTGATCTTCTGCTCGATTTTGACGACATATCGGTAAGATGCACCCAAGGACGAGATGTCCATAGATTCCATTTTGGTCTAGATGTATCTATGCAGAGCACCACGATACTTGAGCACCAGATGTCGTTCCGAATATTTTATACCCAGCTTGGTGCGCAAGATATGGAAGATATTTGTGAATTTTGGCACTGCTTGGTCTCTTTATTTCCGCAGTGTCATCCATTTGGTATACAAGTCATTATAACTTTGAACAGGGTATTATTGTTCTATAATAGAATCCTTGAAGGATTACTAGGTGTTCATGACTATAAATAATGAGGGTTCCTCTATTTCCTTTTTCTTACAGAATTTTTCTCACCAATCTTTGACATGGGGAACGACTTTGAGGAGCGCAAAAGTAATATTTTCTTTATTCGAAAAGTTATGGACAAAAAAATACCCTTCTAGTAGATTCAACCACTTTTCTAAACCATCTGTGTCTATCTGACCTTAAAATATAGGAATATCGAATTTTATTTGTACCTTGAAGGGGGCGATGCCTCCGCTCGAAGAAGATGCATCGCTTGTTGGTAGTCGCCGAAGGATTTGCGCGGAACTATCCATATTCTCGTTCCTCTGTTGTGTGAGGGCTTCCTCAATAAATTTTTTGAAAGGATCTCCTGTCCTGTCATCTTTATTTTCTCCTTCCATGAGAGGTCGTTTTGGTGTGCGAGATATTTGGTCCTCAAGAGAAACAATCTCGAGATTTAATTCTTTGTACTCTGACCTCGTTGGGGACATGCATTAAGACGACAAGGAGAAGACTGTGTTGATACCACTAATCCATATTTTATGAGAAGAAGGAAATGACTACATATTATTAACAGATGCTTAACACAGAATAACAAAGATACAATAAAATTGGTTTTTTATTCAATAAGGAAATAAGCTGGAACTGTAAAATGCAACGGAAAACAAGTTTGTTGGAATGGTGATGGCTTATCTCTGAGAAGAGATGTGACGACTGTGCTCATTCGCAAGAAGATGATTACCAAGAGGCTCTAAAGGAATTTTTAAATAAACAGGAGTGTCAAAAACACTAGACACCTAAAAACCTAACCCTAGGAGTTGAAGCGCCAAAAGTCATGAGGGCCCTGTTTGGGAAAGTCAGTACATCAACTTCTCGGTCTTGTAACTTTTGCATACGATATCCGTTTTAGGAGCACGATAGCCCATTGGAAATATCTTTCCGAGGACTATAACTATTGATGTGAATTTTATGATGAATTTTTTCGACCAATAGATACCCAAAAAAACGTCATTTAGGGCCTCAAAACGGCTCCAGAAGTTCAAGACCCGAAAAACTGCTAAAAATAGTAAATTACCAAAATTGCCAAAACACTGTTTTGAGCCAACTGAAAAAGGTGGGTGGCAACCGATATCCACCTGGATCACCCAAATAACCCCAAATCCTTTCTATATGAATACATTCGTCTCTTTATTCGCACCGAGCGTCCTGCCTACCCAATTCAATCTGTAGTGGAAGTGTGCATGCCCAAGTTAAGCTCCCAAGGCCTTACACCTTAATTTATAAATCCTAATTTGGATGATGACGGTCTAGATTATGTCGAGCATATATCTATCTAGTGTCTCTTCCCATCTAATATTAGGACTCTTCGACCTCACTCCAAATTATAACATATAAACCCCAAAGTATAAGATATAAATGCCTAAATTAACTTATATATTAATTTTTTTTATAAATTTTAATCTATCTTTATAATTTCTCTTAACTAAAAGTTCAATATTATTTAATTATTTTATATAATGTAATCATAAAAAATACATATTAAACATAAAATAATATTAAAAATTATAATCCATCATGATTTTTGTTTTAAATAAAAGTTTATTTTGACTAAAATTTAATATATTTATATAAGGTAATTATCAAAAGTATATACAAGATCTTGAAGGTTACCACAACCTCTATAACCTTCCCTGATGAAATAATTATCTTATTACACCTTTAAATTAGATGAGTCATAGTCACTACCTTAAATCAGACATACATATAAGACCATCGAATGGTTAGGGGTGGTAGAGTTGTCCAAAACATTTTAGTGAATCCTCATCTAAATTGAAAAATATCAAATCCACAACTAAATCTATACACTCCAAATTCCAATTAACCTTAAATGTGTAATTTATCAATGCAACTCTTCAAATATATTATTTGTCCTCTTTAGTGGGATATGCTTATTTTGTCACAATTTGGAATAGTTGCTATGATTATAAAATCTCCTTTATTTCTCTCTAAGAAACAACTTTCATTTATGCACATGAAACTTTTCTTCTTATCTCAATAAATACAAGTATGAAGGAGATGCAACATACACGTATTTATTTTGATAATATGTTTCAACTAAAACATACCTCACTAGTACCTATAAATGTTTTCATTCATGCATATGCATCTAGATAAACATCTATGGCTGAGTGATGATGGTCTCTCATGATGTGTTGGTGACAAGGAAAACATGGAAAAACAAGAATTTATTAACTTGGAGGGATGATTCAATATACTTTCACAATGAATTTGAATATGGTGTAAAAATATGAGATATATGTGAAATTGAATTAATTTCTTGCAAAATAAATGCATGTGTTCTTGTTATTGTAGGTGTTTAAGTACTTAAATGATGAAATTTCTTCAAACAATTGTGCAAACATAAACATAGAGAATGCATTGTTCTTGTGCATGAATTGTGTTTTCAAAATTTAGAATGTTAATTTTCTATTTTTTTAGAATTATGAAATTCTTTATAGCCCTGAAATTATTAGATCATGTTTTAGTGTAGGGTTTGAGGGTCCTACCACAATACACCATTTTTTTAGATTGTAGATCTTGATCTATACTAGTGCAAAAGGTGATAAAAATTTATAGTAGGAGCAAAATACTATGTATTTTAATATTTTTATATATGTCAAGACAAAATTGAATAAAAAATAGTAAACAATAATTTTATTTTTTTAATTATATATTTGGACTCTGTATATTTGGATCTATATTTGTGTGTAGTTCCATCGATGATGGATTTTTGTAGCCTATTTAAAAATAACATTTAAAATATATATATTGAGAGACATTTAAAAAAAAATGAGGTTTTGATGTTTTTGCAACCCAAACTACTAGGTTTGTCATTGTTCGATTACTAAGAGTGGGGGTGAATCAATAATAGCTATTTTTAATCCTTTTAACCATAGTATGCAAGTGTTATTTATATTTATGATCAATATAGAATTATCATACAACAATTCCAGAGTAAATAAACCATGAACAAATGAACAATCATACACAGTACACCGATATTTTTTACGTGGAAACCCAATGCGGGGGAAAACCACATAATGCATTTTATTATTTTCATTTAAGAATTATATTCATTGGAAGCACTAACTTCCTTTGTTTTCCAGTTGCAACTGGAAGGAGGTTCTGACCCCCTATTTTTAGGCTACAACTTGAGGGAAGTTCCAACTCCCCAATTCTCCGGCTAAACCAAAAGGAGGCTACAACCCCCTATGTTCTCCGTCTACAACTGAAAGGTGGCTACAACCACCTATCATTGCCCCGTCCAACCACCATGAAATATAAGTGCCAAATGTAGAAACTAAATATGTCACTGTCACAACCTGTTCTGTCAAATTTGTCACTGTATACTCATCAACCAATCTGATTTGATCACATATACCTCAAATACTATACCACAAGTCTGTACCTCAAACCATGTGCTAGAACCTCACTTTTATACAACCTCTATCTGTACCAATAACTTCAGCAACATACCTCAACCAAAATCCCTCAAACATGAACCAATACTAAACATTAGTAGATCTTTCTCATATCAACTCTACAACAAGCCCTAAACTTCCAAGAGGGCATCCAACAAATTTACAAGGAAAACCCTCAACCAAATTCATAAATTCAACACTACACATATGAAAACCATACCTTTTTCTTCTTGTAGCGTTCTGTTACCGCGAATCTGCTGCCACAATTTTTCTACCAGAGTTTTTCTACCACGGTTTTTCTGCCACACTTTTCTTGCTGTGATTTTTATGCCTCACTTTTCCTACCACAATTTTTCTAACGCACTTTTTCTGTCGCACTTTTCCTATCGTATTTTTCCTATCCCAGTTTTCCTGCTGTGATTTTTCTGCTGCACTTTTTCTACCGCACTTTTCCTATCGCACTTTTCTCTATCAATAATACTTGCCCAAATAACCTTTCACAAATTAGATATTCAATGATATTCAATAAGTGATAATGGGATACCCTTTCTCTCTTATTTATACTCTCCAAGTAGCTTCCTCTAGAAGTATCAACTTTTCTCCACTTAACCACTTTGTCCACTTCTAACTCACTTTGCTACAAATAGTAAATTCTCCACATCTAATTGCAACTAAATTATTATTTAATTAATTTCTTTTGCAACCACTTTGACTTATCCATAAATAATAAACTCATCACTTCTTGTTGCAACCACTTTATTATTTCAATAATTTCTCTTTGCAACCACTTTGACTACTTTATTATTTAAATAATTTAGTTTTACTCACAACTTCTTGTTGCAACTAACTTTTCTATAATTAGTCAATTCATAACTTATTTTCCCTTAACTAACTTCTTGTTGCAACCACTTTATTATTTAATTTATTTCTTGATGCAACAACTATACCCATGATTAACTCCTAGTTACCATCAATTTGACTAGTACACTTCTTCTAGGAGCTTCTAGAATAATTGACTTCTTTGACCTTCTAGGGCCTTCTATATAACTCATGAGGGTTCTCCAACTTCATATGTCCATAAATCTCTGACCATAAGGAGTTATGTGATGTTTCACATATCACTGGAGATGACATGACATATACTATCCATATAGAATAGTACTACCTGTAAATTCAATGATATTCATGCCTTTATACCTCTAACAGACTCATGTCCCTTACCCATGTCTTTGTGCTAGCATAGTTCTCTACCAAACTTCTCCAAGGGTTGACACCAATTTACAATATCACTCTCCAAGGGTTGACATTAATGAAAACCAACCCAATTAATCAACAATCTCCCCCTTTGGCATTGATGACAACACTTTGATGCAACTATGCAGTCATATCACTTATGCTCACCCTGTGACCATCGCTCCCTATGGAAACATGCGTCTGTGCTCTCTTTCCAAGCATATAAGTCTATGACCTACATCTAGTGAATCTCCCCCCCTTTGACATCAATGGAAAATGTAAATTCCTATTTGGGGCTTCTCCCCCTAACTAAACTATCTTTGGAGATTCTCCCTCTGACTGAACTCTTCCTAAACATGTTCCCCCAACCTGACCTATCCTCTGTATGGTGTTTCCTTGTGTAAATATAAGACATATAAGATAAGCATTCAAAATCATTCATTTGAGAGTAGAAATTACTCTGATTCTCTAGCGAAGAGACTCAAAGGCTTCCCTTGGAAGCGGTTTTGTGAAGATATCTGCAACCTATTCCTTTGTCCCCACATATTAAACTATGATGTTCTTCTCTGCAACATGTTCCTGTAGAAAGTGATACTTGATTGGAATGTTCTTTGTCTTGGAGTGAATCACTAGATTCTTTGAGATACTGATAACGCTTGCATTATCAAAATATATAGGAATGGGCTCATCATACTCAACCTGTATATTTGTCAAAGTTTGTTTAATACATAGAAACTGTGTACAATATGTTGTTGTTGCAGTATAATTTTCTTCGTCTGTAGACAATGATATTGATGACTATTTCTTTCTTATCCAAGATAACAAACACTCACCCAAGTAGAATGTCGCTCCACTGGTGCTTCATCGATCATCAATGCAACCTGCCCAATATGCATCTGTGTAGGCAATAAGTGACAGATCCTTTCCTTTTGGATACCATAATCCAAAATCTTATGTGCCCTTGAGATATCTGAAAATCCTCTTCACTGCTAAGACATATGATTCCTTTGGTGCTTCTTGAAATCGTGCCACCTGTCCAACTACCTGCATTACATCTAGTCTAGATGTTCTCACATATAGTAAGTTGTCAATCATTGACCTGTACTCTGGTCCGTAGACTTTGAATCATCATCTTTTCTCAACTTGAAACTTGTTTTCATAGGAGTGTTAATTGGTTTGAAATCTTCCATTCTGAACCTCTTTAACATTTCTATGATATAATTAGTTTGAGAAATAAAAATGCCTTGGTTTCTTTGACATATTTGAAGACCCATAAAGAATGATAGTTCTCCAAGTAATGACATTTCAAATTCATTATGTATATCCTTTGCAAATTTCTGTCTTAACCTATCATCATCACTTCCAAAAATAATATCATCAACATAAAATTCAATTAATAAAATACTATCTTGAGTTACCTTGATGTAGAAGTTGTTGTCCGCACTTCCTTTTCTGAACCCTGCCTGATGTAGATATTTATCCAGTATAGAGTACCATGCTCTGGGAGACTGTTTTAGACCATACAAGGCCTTCTTCAACCTTCACACATAATCTTTGTTATCTGAAAATTCAAATCTTTCTTGTTGTTCAATGTAAACTTCTCCTTCAAGTTACCCATTCAGAAATGTTGATTTCACGTCCATCTGATACACTTTAATATTCTTGGAGCATGCATAAGCTAAGAGAAATCAGAATGATTCCATTCTGGAAATTGTGGAAAACATCTCTTCAAATTGAATCCCTTCAATCAGTGTGTATCCTTTAAATACCAATATAGCTTTGTTCCTTGTAACCTGTCCATCTTCATTCAATTTATTTATGAAAACCCACTTTGTGCCAATCACATTCTTGTACCTTGGTCTTGGAACCAATTCCCAAGTGTAATTCTTCTCTATTTGATCCAATTCTTCATTCGTGGTCTTTTTCTGGAATTCATCCTTGCTGGCCTCTTCAAAACTGTTTGGTTCAATCGTAGATAAGAGTGCTAGGTGCAATTGTTCTGGTGAACAAATTCTTCTCCTAGTCTCAACTTCTGCATCCTCATTTCCAATAATCTGATCTGAAGCATGATTCTTCTGTACTCATTTTCTAGGTGTCTTTGGAGGCACTTGTTGAAATTTGTCTTCTACTTATATCTAATCTTCTTCATCTTCCCCTTCTATTTCTTCTTCATCATTTTCTTCTTCTCCGTAAACCTGTTCCACTGATTTCTTTTCTTCTTCCTTTAATTTTTGTCCACATGTTTCATCAATTGTTACATTGATGCTTTCCAAAAATTTGTTTGAGCCTTAGATTGTAACACTTGTATGTTTTCCTTGTACTTGAGTAATCGAAAAGTACGTCTTTTTCCACATAAGAGTCAAACTTTCCCATTCTTCCATCTTCCTTTTTGATGTAGCATTTACTTTCGAACACTCTGAAGTGCTTCACATTTTCTGGTCTTCCTTTCCATAGCTTGTAGGGATTTTTTTCACTATTGTTTCTGAGCATTACTCTGTTTTGAATGTGAACTGATGTATGCATTGCATGTGTCTAACAAATATCTGTCAATTTAGTATCCATTAACATTTTTTGATCCATTTCCTGTACTGTCATGTTATTTCTTTCAACAACTCCATTCTATTGAGGTGTCTTATAAATAGAGAGTTACCTTTTTATTCCATGTTTGTTGCAAAAATCCATAAATTTCTTTGAAGTAAAATCTCCTCCATTATCATATCTCAAACATTTGATTTTTGAATCCATTTCATTATCAACCATTTCCTTGTAAACCTTGAAGTTTTCAAATGCTTCTAATTTATTCCTGAGAAAGAAAACTGCAGTCATTCTTGTATAATCATCAACTAATAACATAAAGTATTTCTCACCTTTTAAACCCTTTGTTCTAGTTGGTCCAACTAGATCAGTATGCACAATTTCCAGTGGTCTTGTCGTTGAATATTCCTTTGATTTGAACCTGTTCTTTGTTTGCTTTCCTCATTGACAATGCTTGCATAATGTGTTGGTTGGTTTCGTGATTTGGGGAATTTATATGACTACTTCCTTTTTGATGACTTTGAAGAGGTTATCGAAGTTTATGTGACCCTTCTTCTATTCCATAGACAACTTTCATCTTCCTTTCATAGACAACACTTTTCATTTCCAGTTTCACTTAATACATATATGTTCTTGAAGTTCTTTCATTTGTTGCAATCAATTTTTCTGAACCTTCTTTTCGTATATTGCACTTTCATGAATCAAATGTAAGTTTATGACATTGGTCATACATTTTACATACACTTATAATATTATATTTCATATCTTCCACTAGTAGAACATTTTCTGCCTTGGTATTCTTATTTTCAATTTTGAATGTGCTTTTTCCAATGATTCTAGTTTAGTCATCATTTCCAAAAGAGACTGATCCATATATTTCTTTTATTAATGTAAGAAAAATGTGTTAATGACTTGTCATGTGTTTTGAACAACCACTGCCAACATACCAACCACGTTTCATGTGTTTAGATTGTATAGAAAGTGTGCATTCTTCATTGTTAAATTGATCATTCTTTCTTATCCATATTTTCTGCTGAGGTTCCTGTCTGTGACTGTAGTTATTCTGTTGTGATTCTCTAGGAGGGACTGTCATTCTACAATATTTGGCCGTGTGTCCAAAATGGTTTCATTTGTAGCATTCCACTTCAATTCTCAATGATTCAAACCTGTTGTAGCTTCTTCTCTGTGTTTCATTAGGCCTTTTTATTGGATAACCATTTTGTGCATGACTTTCAAAGTTGTTTATGCTTCTTCTATTATCTCTGTAATTTACAGCTTTATGTCCAAAATTATTACATGCATAACATAAAACAAAAAATATAGTTTGATACCTGGTAGTTGAAGATATTCTGAAAGGAGTTACTCTTTTGAATCCTTCTTCATCCCGAGGCCTACTTGTTTCTAACTATCACTGATTTTGAAATCTGACTCTTCTAGGTGGAGGAGTGTCCCTGTGATCTTTCCTATAAAACTTCTTGTCTCCTCTAATTGTTTTAACATAGCTTCCTGGTTTTGTTTCTTTATCTGTGGTTTTGGAGCTTGAGCCTCTTTCTTTCTGATTGTATCCTAACATAGACGTGTCATGATGTGGCCTTTGAATGTTGATAATATTATCTGAAACCTTTGAACTATTCTGCATATTATTTTGTTGAAGGTATTTTCTCAATGTAACAACCTCTGCTTCCAAATGTCCAATGATCCTGTCTTTTTCTTCTAGTTGTTCTTTGAGTGCTTCTTCGATTATTTTGTATTCTTCTATCCGAACCTTTAATTTAGTGATCATCTCTTCTAGTTCTTCAGAGTTTGAATTTTGAATGTCTTCTTTCTTGTCTAGTTCTTCCTGGAGTTTCTTGTTTTTCTTCTTTTCTCTTTTTATAACTTCTATAATACTCACCAATTTTTCTCTGTAGTCAACTTATTCTTCTTAATACTCCTCTTCGGTGTCTTCTATATCAAAATATTTTATTTCTATGAATAGAACTCTCTCTGTCTCACTTTTGTAACATCCCTCTCTTGCACACTGAGCGAACTTATTTTTTGAGGACACTTGCTCACAAGTGATCCGGATTTTATGCTATTAAAACATTGATTTTGATTATGAGGCATTATGGGTTGGTGACTTGTTGTTTTACTGCATTGATATAGACATGTGCTATTGATTTGGTTTTACTGAGTGTGCAGAATTTTGGACCTCGAGGATGCAGAGGCATCGATGGAACCTCTTGGACTCTGAATCGAGTCGGGGAGTGTACCATTGGGGTTTGATTGTTTTATTATGATATTAGTGCATCTGATTAGATGATATGATTATGGATATATTTCTGACATGATTCCTTGATGATGTAGGCTAACGATAGCTTGTGGGCTAGACTCACATGTGGAGTAGTGGGGTCATGCACGACTACCATAGATGTTGAGGGTGAGGTGTGGACAACAACCCTGTCACAGCCTACTAGCACTCCCACCATGGCTCGAACTGTAGGTTAACGTTTACCTAGTTTGAGAGGACCCATGATGCCATGAGGGAAGACTGCAATAGTTGCTCATGATGATTCTAAGGGGCACGCAATAAGGTGGGGGACTTATTCCTTAGAGGCCCTTAGTCTCCCGTAAGTTCACCGAGTGGAGTATTGACTCCAGGGGTTTTTGATGTCTACCAAGTCAGTCAAGAGGCAAGTGGCACCCTTGGAGCACGTGGTGCGTCCTGAAGGGCACGTCGTGCAATAAAAATGGAAAGAGGCGAGTGGCACCCTTGGAGCACGTAGTGCATCCTAAAGGGCACATCGCGTGAGAGAACATTGAGGTGAGTGGCACCCTTGGAGCACCTAGTGCGTCCTGAAGGGCACGTCACATTATTGATGATAAATGAATGAACCTAGATGGCCTTAGGACGAATAACGTATTTAGAATTTTTAAAAACAAATTCCTTAATAAAATGTCGCCCAGTAATAAAATTTAAGGTCTAAGTCTAAATTATGCTAGTGGTAAATTTTATCTATCTATTTTAAAAAATTAATAATAAAAATAAAAATAAAAAAAACATAAATAATAATTATACTCTTCGTTAAATCTTGTAATAATAAGGGGGTAAGCAATTTAAATGATTCCTAAAAATCTGTTAAGGTAAAATTTAAAAAAAAAAAGGGAAATAATTGTTTTATTACTTATGATAATTTAAAATTATTAACTAAAAAGGGAAAAAGGAAAAATGGGGTTAATTTCTACACCTGCCAATTTGAGTTCTAAATGAAAAGAGGAAAGAGGGAAATATAAAATATTTAAGAAACTAGGAAAAGAGGGAAACATAAGAAGAAAAGGGAAACCCAAGGGAAAAAGCAGAATGTCAAACTTAGTAAGGTATCTACCATTAAGAACTTTCTAATTTAAAACTGAACTAGCAAATTGATAATGGGAAAAGTCATTAAAACCTGTAAGAGAATTTGGGGACACCTAGGAGCAATTCTAGGAGTGACTCTAGGTGGGTGAGGGAAATAAGGGAAATTAATTAATTAAAGAAATTAATTTTTGGAGGAATGAAAGGGATGGGTGACACTTGTATGGGGAGGAATTTTTAAGATTTAATTTTTAAAAACTTAATTAAATGAGATTTTATGAAAGTAAGGGACTTCGAAACTCTATATAATGAAGGGAGGAGAAGGATGAATGATCTCTTCTATTTGCGTAATGTTAAGATGTAGAAATCTCTACTTGACTGACTTAGCTTGTGGGAGTTGGGATACCCAGCTCGGTGAGGAGTGGTAGCTTGGCCTTGCGAGGCGAGCTAGGGGCTAGTTGAATCTCTGGATAGTGAGTGTGGCCCCTTTGCGGCTTAGGGGGCTAAGGGGGAAGAAGATTACCCCTAGCATTGGCTAGGAGGTACCGGTGAAGTCTTTCCGGTCAGCAAGTGGGAGTTGCACGGAGCATGCGGGACGTCACTCAGAGTGGGCGATCAGGAAACGATACACTCTCTTCATTTTTGTATGGTAGATTGTTGTAGGATTTATGCTTGGATCTGCATGTTTAATGGAGTAAGTAAATTGATTGTACAGATTGATGACTGAATATATTTCATAGCCTAGCTCGATGATTGATTGACTCCCATGGCCTTCATTTCCCCACATGTCTTGACTTCCTTGTGGTGTTTGATTGTGACCATTGTGGTGGTTTTGTCTATCATCCCTAGATCATCAGTCCTTGCATGGGCAGTCGGCTAGGAGCCTGATCTACGGTCGTTGATTCGGTGTTAATAGACCTATGGATCTCAACGCCCTACCTTTCTGTGAGAGGATGATGAGCAAAGAACGAACCTATTAGCTGTTTACCTCCATTGTTGTCCTTGGACGATTGGATCCTTTCGGTTCTCTTACTATTGTTTGCAATTTGTATTGGTATTATGGCAATGGAAAAATGAATTGATTCATGTTTGCATTTTGTATTTGTATTCTGCCAATGAAAAAATGAATTGATTCATGTCTGCAATTTGTATTGGTATTCTGGCAATGGAAAAATGAATTGATTCATGTTTGCATTTTGTATTTGTATTCTGGCAATGGAAAAACAAATTGATTCATGTCTGCATTTTGTATTGGTATTCTGGCAATGGAAAATCGAATTGATTCATGTCTGCATTTTGTATTTGTATTCTGGTAATGGAAAAACAAATTGATTCATGTCTACATTTTGTATTGGTATTCGAGCAATGGAAAAACTAATTGATTCATGTCTGCATTTGGTATTGGTATCCTGGAAATAGAAAAATGTTTTTGTTTTTAAATGTTGCTAGAGATTGTTGTTTTAAATGCCCACGTTTTGCTTTCAAATGAGATAGATATTGCCTACATTTTTCTTTCAAATGAAACAGATATTGCCGTTTAAAATTGCCCACGTTTTTTCTTTCAAATGAGACCGAGTTTGTTGTTTTAAATGCCCACGTTTTGCCTTCAAATGAGACCGTGATTGTTGTTTTAATTGCCCACGTTTTTGCTTTCAGATGAGACTGAGTTTACTGTTTTAAATGCCCACATTTTTTCTTTCAAATGAGATTGAATTTGTTGTTTTAAATGCTCACATTTTTGCTTTCAAATGAGACTGAGTTTGTTGTTTTAAATTCCCACGGTTTGCTTTCAAATGAGACTAAGATTTTCATTTTAAATGCCCACATTTTTTCTTTCAAACGATGGATTGAGTTGCTGTAGAAATCACCCACGAATTTAGCCTTTTAAATCTTAAATTCACTTGCCAGAATGACCAGGGTTTTGGTAAATAAAAATTGACTGTGTGCATGTTGAATTGGCCCACCCCTTTTTTTTTCTATTCAATTCATAACTGACTTGCAGTAATGACCATGATTTCATCTTCAAACCGTCACTACATTTTCCCTTGAGTGATGGACTGCATTGATGTTGATTGGATACGTTTGCCTTTAATTGTTGAGTTGTTGTCGACTGGGCACGATTGGCCACCATGTGGGCATTGTGTTTTTGTTAATTTTGCCACAACGAATTAAATGGATAACAGTTAGCTAAATGCCTTACTATTGCTAGATTCATTGCTATGTAATGGTCGCATTAATTGCCTTAATTTTTGCTAGCAAATAAAATGGATAACAGTGAGTTAAATGCCTTGTTATTGCTAGATTCATTTTTATGTAATGGTCATATTAATTGCCAGAACAATTGCTACAACAACGTAAATGGCTAGCCGATTCATTCTTTGGATTAAATGACACAGCAAGTTAAATGTTAACTAACACCTTAAATGCCTTGCTATTGTTGTATTACTTGTTATGAAAACAATGATGTAAGCTACCTTGTTAGTGCGCTTTTAATTGCCGTGTTAATGGTCATGCAATTGCCTTGTTATTTCTATATTAATCGTTAAATAACTGCTATGTTAATTTCCTCGATAAATTGCTCCAGCCCTGCTAATAGTTAGTAGTTTCCTTCTAATATTATTAGACAGATAGTATTGTTAGTTCGGTCAATATAACTAGACTACATGTTGAGATTTAATTGTTCATAAGTGTTATAATGATAGAATTCTACTTTAAGATTGTAAATGTTGTTATTTAAGTTAATGTCTAGTTGGGTGGAGAATTTAGATTAACATAGACTTGACCGATTAAGTTGTGTTAAAGATTAAAATTTGATTGGTAAGTAAGGAATGGATTGCACATTTTAGACTCGCTGGATTGAATTTTAATTAAGGATAGAGGGAATTCATAATTATGGTTTTAGTATTGACCACTTAGATTTGCAAAATTGATTGTATTAACGTTAAATTAGCGGGCGCATTATTGACTGATTGTAACTTTGACGTGCCTCGTTTAGAATGGAACCCATGTTAAAATCGATTGTATTCATTGACTGGTTTAGACTGGGTGATTGGTTGGGTCAGGGATGATGTCATGTATTGGCTTGTGTCATCCCTTGTCTCCCTCCTCTGGTGTTTCATCGACCTGTTGTTGGGGTATGGGTGTGGTTTTTCTTATCGGTATTTGGTTCATAGTGCATCCGCTTATATAGAGTCCTCAGTCCAGATAGATTATGTTGCGCCAAGGTTATTGACGCGTCTATCACCTGGGAATGGCATGATTCCTGGTGACAGGATCATGGCGTGTCCTATGGGATAACGATGAGTGAGAACTTGGCCAAAGTTGGTGCGTTTTGTTGAGTGTTGTTAAGCATTGCCAATTGCTTTATGGTGCATGGGTTGAATGCCTTCAGGCATTGGGTTCATGTGCCTAGAGGTTCTAGTCCTTGTTGTTTGGATGTTGCGTTGGGATGGGGATGTTGTCCCTTATCTTGTAGGCGTGGTCGTTTTGTGTTGGGAGGGTAGTCATTCCTCCTTGTTGTTCTATGCTTGATTCACCTAGTTTCCCTTGTGTTAGTGAGTGGAGTCATAGTTTCCCTTTTTCATGGAATGCATGTTTGCGTTCGTCTTCAATGGTGTGGTTAACTGTTGTTGTCGTCTCCTTTCTTCCAAAATAAAATAAAAAAAAATTTGCATTGTTGTTTTCTTGTAGTCGTAACGAAGAGGGGTTGTTACAACTTTCACCGACTTCATCTTCTTCTGATGAGGAGCAAACTTCTTTGGTGCAAAAATGTTTCTTGAAGACTTTATTTTTGGTTCTTTTTCCTTTATATGTTTGTTTTTTGTTTGAATCATGCTCTTCATGTATTTTCTTTTTCTTGTGAGGACATTTGTTATAAAAATGACCAATACCATCACAGTTAAAACAAATCAATGGAGACTTACCTTTATATCTTCCATCAGTTCCCTTTTTCAATCTTCTGACAAAGTTGGCAACTTCTTCATCATCTTCCAAGATGTCACTATTGCTGCTCTATTCTTTTTCCTTTTCCTTTCCCTTTTTCTTTGACCTTTTAGATGCTTTGAATGTTTCTTCTTTTATACATGGATTTTCCTTTTTAGTTCTCATTTCATAGGCTATGAAGATTCCATGTAGTTCATCCATGCTTATTGAGTCTATATATTTTCTTTCTTCTAGTGCTGAGATCTTATGATTAAATCTCATTGGAAGAGATCTTAGTATATTTTGAAAAATTACAGATTCATCAACTTTTTCTCCCAATCCTATGATTGCATTCACTATTTCATCAACTCATAAGAAGTAAGATGCAATATTCTCATCTTCCTCCTTCTTTAGTTGTTTGAATTGACCTCTCTAAGTTTGAAGCTTTGTTGCTTTCACTTTTGAATATCCTTCATAAATATTTTTAAGTTTGTCCCAAAGATCTTTAGCGGAGATACAATGTATAACTTTGTTATATACCAAATCACAAAAACCATTCATAAGTTCATTTGTGGTTTCTTAATTATTTAGACTGAGATTCTTTCCATTGTCATTTGTTGGAGGAACTGTTGGTTCGTTGTATCAATCTACAATTGATTGCCAAACCTCAAATCCTTGTGCCTGTACATATGTTTTCATCCTCAGGCTCCATAATGCATAGTTTTGTCCATCAAACTGTGGTATTCCATTTTTATACATACTATTTCTCTCCATGATCTACCTTTCAATGGTTAAACTGATTTCTGAAGGAACCCGCTCTGATACCAATTATTCAATTACTTAGAGGGGGGTGAATCAGTAATAGATATTTTTAATCCTTTTAACCAGAGTATGCAAGTGTTATTTATCTTTATGATAAATATAACATTATCATCCAATAAGTACAGAGTAAATAAACCAAACAAATGAACAATCATACACATACACAATACACCAATATTTTTTACATGGAAACCCAATGCGGGGGAAAACCATAGAATGATTTTTATTATTTTTCTTTAATAATTACATTCATTAGAAGCACCAACTTCCTTTGTTTTCCAATTGCAACTGGAAGGAGGCTCCAACCCCCTATTTTCAAGCTACAACCTGAGGGAAGCTTCAACTTCCCAATTCTCTGTCTACAATGAAAAAGGAGGCTAAAACCCCCTATGTTCTCCGGATACAATCGAAAGGTGGCTATAAATACCTATCCTTTCCCCATCCAACCGCCCTGAAATATAAGTGCCAAATGTAGAAATTGAATATGTCACTGTCACAACCTGTTCTGTCAAATCTGTCACTATATACTCATCAACCAATCTGATTTGATCACATATACCTCAAACACTATACCACAAGTTTATACCTCAAACCATGTGCCAGAACCTCACTGTTATACAACCTCTATCTTGACCAATAACTTCAACAACATACCTCAACCAAAATCCCTCAAACATGAACCAATACTAAACTTTAGTAGATCAAACTCAGGTCAACTCCACAACAAGCTCTAAACTTCCAAGAGGGAATCCAATAGATTTACAATGAAAACCCTAAACCAAATTCATAAATTCAACATTAAACATATGAAAACCATACCCTTTTGTTCTGGTATCGTTCTGCTACTGCGATTATGTTGTCGTGAATCTGTCGCCGTGATTTTTCTTCCACAGTTTTTTTTTCCGCACTTTTCCTGCCACACTTTTTTTGCCGCGATTTTTCTGCCGCACTTTTTCTTCCGTGATTTTTCTGCCGCACTTTTCCTACTGCACTTTTTCTGCCGCGCTTTTCCTACCACAATTTTTTTTCCGCACTTTTTCTTTCGCACTTTTCTCTATGAATAATACCTGCCCAAATAACCTTTCACAAAATAGATATTCAATGATATTCAATAGGTCCTAATGGGAGACCCTTTCTCTCTTATTTATACTCTCCAAGTAGCTTCCTCTAGAAGTATCAACTTTTTTCCACTCAACCACTTTCTCCATTTCTAACTCACTTTTATACAAATAGTAAATTCTCCACTTATAGTTCCAATTAAATTATTATTTAATTTATTTATTTTGAAACCACTTTGACTTATCCATAAATAATAAACTCACCACTTATTGTTGCAACCACTTTCACTACTTTATTATTTAAATACTTTATCTTTACTCACAACTTCTTGTTGCAAGTAACTTTTCTATAATTAATCAATTCATAACTTCTTTTCCCTTAACTAACTTCTTGTTGCAACCACTTTATTATTTAATTTATTTTTGATGCAACAAATATACCCATGATTAAATCCTAGTTACCATCAATTTGACTAGTACACTTCTTCTAGGATCTTCTAGAACAATTGACTTATTTTCCCTTCTAGGGGCTTCTAGATAACTCATGAGGGTTCACCAACTTCATATGGCCACAACTCCCTAACCATGAAGAGTTGTGTGATTTTCCACATATCACCATAAATGGCATGACACATACTATCCATCTAGAATAATATTACCTGTAAATTCTTCGATCTTCATGCCTTTATACTTCAAATAGACTCAGGTCCCTTACCCATGCCTTTGTGCTACCAAAATTTGCTACCAGACTTCTCCAAGGGTTGATATCAATCTACAATATCAATCTCCAAGGGTTGAAATAAATGAAAACCAACCCAATTAATCAACAATCATTGATGTTTTATTCTATTAAGATGAAAACAACAACCTCACAATGATATGAAACCTCCTGCATTTTTATAGAGGTTGTAGTCCTCTATGGCTAAAAGATATATATTGAATATATTGGATTAGGGAGAATGATAAACAAAAAACCCTAGATATTTATTGCTTTATATATGAAATGGTTATTCAATAACCTGATCTAATCTTTAAGTGTAACAAGAGGTGTTTTAAAAATAGAAAGATTGAAGGGAAGCTTTAATATCAAAATATATTTGTGCTCCACATCATACATACAACCCTCTTAATCATATACAAATAATACATCCATATCTTCTCTTGAGAAATAGGAGGAAATGATTTTGATCATTCAATTTTTTTTAAAAGAGTATAACAGTTATAACAAAAGAAACTTTGATAAGCATACTTCAAACATTTTACACTCAGAAGTCCCAAGATCTGAAACATCATTGAAATCATGCTCCGAAGTAATTCTTTGTGGAGTTTTATTCATAAAATATATTCAACAATACACAAAATCTCTTACATTCATATACATGGTTGTGAATACTCCATGATCATATTAGAAAATTATTTTGAAGAATACAAGAAGAACACTCAAGAATCTTAGCCTTGTGCTCAAGTTAGAGATTCAAGCATAAATCTTTGAGAAAATGGTGTAGAAGAATAAAAAGAGTGGAGAATATGGAGATATATTTTAAATTATTATAATCTTCGTTGCATATTTATGTATGTGCCTTCTTCTTTTGATTCTCTGCCCCTGCCCTTCTAACCCTTTGATGATGTCATTTCTTGTTTTTTAAAACCAGTTCTTCTAACTCCTCGAGTAGTTAGGGATTTTCCTTTCTTGGAAAAAATTGTTTAATGAATTATTCAATAAAGTATCATTAATGAATGTGTATCAATGATATCCACATCTTAAAGTTGGCCCCTTTCCATATTTTAATAAAAAAATGTAAATAAACTTTTATTTTGAATCTTTTTAATTAAGTACCCCTTTAAAGAGAGGATTGTGTTTTAATTTTTTGGATGTTATATTCAACCTTTAAGACATGGAAACCAAATAAAATGTGATATTCATCATCTTATATTTCCAACGAGTCCTCCTATGTGCAATTTTGATTCCTATATCTCAAGATATGTCCTCGTGAAGTCGAGGTGTCAAGTAGATTTATCAGTATAGCATGAAAACATTACCTAAATGATATTTTAATTTTTGATAATATCTTGGACACTTTCAGCTCTCAAGACCTATTCCATCATCTTCTTCCTCTAAATAAATTTTCAATGAGGTATGGTTTGCTGCAAATGGAGGTGGGGAGCTCAAGATATCATCTCGGGAAGTCAAAGACTCAACCACCATTGATTATGTTAGTGGGTCAATCCTAGCCCTTGATTTCAAATTCACCCTCCTCTTTGAAAATTCAACTTTTCTTCATAAATGGATATCCCACATGTATTGGGATATTGAAATATTTATGATATATAATGAAAAGTGTAATATATACTTCTCATGAGAAATGAAAATACTATTAAGACTTGAGAATTTGACCACTTAGGAAATTAATAAATTAATTAATATTTTGACTAACCATTCATCATCCACCCTTGCTTAGTCAACTCCTAGTGGCATCCTCATAATATCCTAGTCGGCATGAATAAAAAATCCACATTTTGTTTAGTGATAAGTCGACATCAACTTCCACATGTCACTAATAATAATATGCCATGTGTCACTAATTCTGAGATACCACATGTCACCTGGAGATGTGCCAAGAAAACGAAGGATAAGAGAAATATTATCAAAATAATATTGGGGTTACGTGAATGTGGAGGTAGGTAAGAGTCTTAGAAATCACCATTCACCAGACCCGTCATAACTCATAGGGGAGTTGAATGGAAGAGAGAAAATGTTTAAGTATGGAAAGGAGAGAAGGGGAGATGGGAAAATTGAAAAATGATTAAGTGTGGAGAGTAGTAAGGGGACAATGACTAAGTATGGAATGAGAGTATGAAGAGAGGCTAAGGGAGAGATTAACGAAAAGGAGATGAGAGGGTGAGGTAAATGAATAAGTGAGGAGAGTACTTAGTCAAAATTTCAAAAATGGAGAGGAGAAAACGACACTTAGAAAAATTCTTCAAACCTCTTTTTGTAATCCCTTTGTCAGACTTCAGGATGAAATATTGAATATCTTAGGCATATAGAGTTAGATTTTGATTATGAAAATTGTATGACAAAGTTCAGATTGATGGATTCACCATGAGCTTATAATAGTTCAAAATTTTTCTTCTTTTGATAATTTTTTATTATTATTCTAGGAGCAAGAAAATAGAGATGACCATTTTTTGGTCAACAGTCATTAAGAACCTAAATTTGAAGCAACCAAGTTAGCAAACACATAGTTTGGAATTCTCAATCATGTTAAAAAAAATTGAATTTAAGGAACATGCACATGTTATGAGAACAAGTGCACATTATAAAGTGTATGCATGTTAAAAATTCCATGCACATTCATAGAACAAACATGCACTATCTTGAGTAAAAAATTACAATTCGTATTATTCTTGGACCTCTTCCCAATGGCCATGGTATTATAGAAAGTATCCCTTATGCCCCCCTATGATAACTTTGTTCATATCCATTAATCCCAACAAGATTTATTTGGGACCTAAGGCTCTCATTTTCCTCCTTCGACCATGGTAGGGGTCCTACAACCCATTATTTTTATGAAAATCATAGTAATAGTGTTGATATTTATAGTCGTAGGTATTTTTCATGACCATTGAACACAATAAATATTTGATTAGGGAATCTGACCATTGTTTCCATCCTTTGAATATGATGTAGGCCCTGAATCTAATATGATTTGTTGAAAAAATTGTATTGCTCCCATATCCCACCCAAAGCCTAAAGGTCCCTTTGAAAGGGTCAATGTGGTTGCTCAAGTCCTATTCCGTGGCCCTTAAGCTCGATAAGATTTGCTTTGGCCCTAAGTTTGTTTTTTTCCTCCCCGAGCCATGGTATAGGTCCCAAGACCCATTTTTATCATCCAAAACACACTAATGGAATGAAAGATCCTCCATAGATGAAAAATATCCCTTGTAGAGGTATTATGTGGTTGTTCATGGACTACTACATGAATCTTGATCTTGAGAAGATTCAAATAGGGCCTTATAATTTTGTGTTCCTTCCCTAATCATGCTTAAGTCCTAGAGTGCATTACATGGTGTGAAAAACCTCCTAATGGAATTAAGGCTTAACCCGAAGGACTTAGGACACAAATTTGGTGCTCAAAACCTAAAAATTGCACCCATATCCCACTTGAAGGAAAACAATCCATTAAAAAGGATCTATGCGATGGTTCTAGTCCTTCACCATGGCCATTGAGTTTGAGAAGATTTATTTAGGGCCTAAGGTCCTTGTGTTTCTCCCTTAACTATGGTATGAGTTACAAGACCCATTCTTAGTTTGAAAAACATATTAATGGTGCCCATATTACCACCAGGGGGGAAATCTAAAACCATCGGGAGGCTAGTTCTAGTGGTTTGAGGTAATAATGAGTGTATTCTTCCCCTCCAAGTGGGGATATCAATGATGTATTTCAGTAATAGGTATGGGTACATGAGTCCTTTACATGATCAACAAAGGAAACTTGGGCCTTATTCCATAAAGAAATATTCTAAGTATCAAGGGCCAAGAACGACAACTTAAACCACCACACATGACCTCCTAATGATATCCTTTACCTATGAGTGGGGATATTAATGATATTCCAAGAGGATTGCATTACTAGGTATTAGTCTCATGGCCTTGGACATCGTCTGGGGAGGAATCCTAAGACTTAGGCCATAAAGAAATATTCTAAGCACATAGGGAAAAACAAATGACTCAAACTACCACATAGGACATCCTGAGGGCATCCTTGTTTTCCAAGTGGGGATATGGGTATTGTTATAATATTTTGAGCACTAGTTATGGGACTCAAGGCCTTTGGCATAGTAATGGGAGGAAACATGTTGATTGGACCCTAAAGAAATATTTTGGAAATACATGGCTATTAAAAAAAACTTGAATCACCAGATAAGACATATGAAGGTTATCCTTACCTTTAAGTACGAATATGAGCGCCATTATGATATTTTTGATACTATATACATGATTCTTTGGGCCATAAACATGGTTGAAGGAAGAAACCTAAGCCTTACACCATAAAGGAAGAATCTAAGAATATGTTTTCAATAATGAAACATTAATCCACCACACATGACCTCTTAAGAATATCCTCAACCTTTGAGTGGGAATATTAATGCTATTAGGAATGTTTGAGTGCCACTAGGTATGGGTCTTGGGATATTAGATATAATTGGAGGGGGGGGGGGTTAGACCCAAGTATTAGGAAATAAATGAATATTATAGTAATAAAATCCCAAGAACAACACCTTGAACCAAAATACATGACCTCCTAAGGGGACATTTTGCCTCCAAGTGGGGTTATGTAAACCATTACAATTTTTTAGCACAAGGTATGGGTTGATGGGTCCTTAACATGGTGGTTTAAGAGGGGATATGCGATTTATTAGAATTATTTTAGAAATATATTTTGTTTATAGTGTCTTGAACATGGTTAGGAGAGGAAACCCTTTCCTTAGGTCCTAAAGAGATATTTTATAAATTTGGGGCCAAGAATGTCACCTTAAACATCCACACATTATCAGTCAAGGGAATCCTTGGCCTCGGAGTGGGGATATGGAAACCATTAGGAGTTTTTAAGAACTAGGTATAAGTGTATGTGTGTTAAAAATTATCAATTGAGGAAGCTTAGGCATTTTGATCTAGGACTCAAGGTTCATGAATGACACCTCAAACCAACATATATGACCTCTCTATGGGATATGTGTCCTTTAAATGGGGATATGAGGATCATTAGAAAATTTTGTGCATTAGGTATGGGTCTTTGGTATTTTGAAATGATCAAGGGAGGAAACCCATGCCTTAGCTACTAATGGAATATTCTAGACATATTGGGCTAATAATGATACATTGAACCATCACAGGGAATATTTATAGGGTATCCTTGTTCTCTAGATGGGGATGGTTAGCATTATGTGGTTTTTAACATTAAGTATGGGTCTCAAAACCTTATATATAGTTAGGGGAATAAACTTAGACCTTAGGTTGTAAAAAAATATTCTAGGCATATGGGGCCAGGAATAACACCTTGAACCACCAAAAATGACCTCTTGAGGGCATCCTTTTCCTATAAATAGGAATATAGGTTCCAAGTTAGCATTTTTAAGAACTAAGTATGGGTCTCAAATACTTGGACATGGTTAGGGAGAGGAAACTCGAACCTTAATTCCTAAAGGAAGCTTCCAGCCATCCACAACCAAGAAGGATTCCTTTAACAACCACACATGGCCTCCTAAGGGTATATTTTGCCTACGATTGGGGATATTGGTTCCATTAGGTGGTTTTGAGTAGTATTTATGTGTATCAAGGCCTTGGAAATGATATATGGAATAAGGCCACCCCTTAGGCCATAAAGGAATCTTTTCGATACCTATAGACTTGAACAATGCCTTGAAGCACCACACATGAACTCCTTAGGGTACCCTTGGCTTGTGAGAAAGGATGTTAGTGCCTTCATGAGGTTTTGAGAATTAGGTATGGATATTAAGGCCTTGATATTGTCAAGGTGTTAAGCCCTAATATTCTCTCATTACCCCTTAATTGGGGCATATTACATTAGTAGTGTTATTTTATTTATGTCGGCTTTATTCCATTATTTGTAATTATACCTCCTAGTCTCCTATATATACCAAGGAGACATTTTCATTTGGAGTCATCTTGTACTTGAACATTTATGTGGGGTAAAAGGAGTTTGCCCCCTCAAAGAGGCTTATTATCTGAAATTATCTCTTTTTCAAGGCGTTTAGTACTTATTCTGAGGTTTTTCTATGCTATATTGATATTTGGTTCTTAACATATGGTATCAGAGCTCAAGGTCTTGGGGTTTCGCTGCTACATTTGAGACACCTTGGAATTTTCGCTATAATTTTTTTTCTACAACGTTTCATAAGAAACGACTTGGAGGATATTTAGTAGACGGATTAAGGTACGTAGGGTTACAATTTCATCTCTCGAGGCCTTATATGTTCTACGATATAGCCTGTGAAAGATAGGTTTCTGGAATCATCCTAAACTGAGCCATTGCGGAATTTTCACTATAAAAAGTTTTATGTAACATTTCAGACACTGAAATCCTGAGGACATTCACAGAATTTAGTAAGGTATCTATGGTAAAATGGTTAGCTTCTGGTTCATCTTACAATTGTAGATACACCCTGTGTAAGATAGGGTATCTGACTAGTCCTATTGACTAGTCTCAAGAAGGTGTTCCAGGTAAAACAATCATAACTTCTTCCTAGAGTATCCAAACTGAGTGATATTGGTTTCATTGGATAGTGGATAGTCTTTAGTATTTCTAATAGGAGTTTCAGAATTGTATATCAATTATTTTGTGCGGGGCACGCTATACAAGTGAGATATCCTCGAAAGGCCAAAAGTCAACAAGTTGTGGGGAAGTTACCGTAAATTCCACTTGGCACATACAATTTTGATCAGACCGATGGAATTGCAGAGAAGAAATATCAGAGAACTACATAAAAGAAGGTTTCATACCTAGAAGGGATGAAACTTGGGAGATACAACAGAAGAAAGATTGTCTAGTAGAACCACCCCAAAATCAAGGTTCAAAAGTGATACTTGGCCAACATGCCACCCAAAAAGGGAACTTCTACACCAAATAAGCCTCCAGACAATCCTACTTGGACTCTTGATGAAGGTGAAGAAATGCGTAGGGACATAAATGATTTACAAAAGAATATAGTAACAAAATATGAACTACAATATATCGAAGCTAAGTTGGAGGCAATAAATATTAAGATGGATGGTTTAAAAGAGGAGATCATGGAAGTATTGAAAAATTTCGTAACAGAGAAGACACCTGAAAGTGAAAATTCATCCCATCAAATTCATGATGAGGACACAAGGAAGGTGAATCAAGAATGGAGAAACTCCAACTTGGGTTGAAGACCAACCACGTTCCTAAGATCGATATGAGGAAGTTTGATGGCAAGGACCCAATCACATGGATACTTCAAATAGAGCAATTATTTGATCTAAATAATGTGCCACATACACAAAAGGTACGAATTGCTTCTTTATATTTAGAACCCAATCAATTTGTATGGTATCGATGGATTTGTTCTCGCAAATCACTCATCACTTGGACAATTTT
>JZKD02S1673444.1:239240-252950 GCA_000966675.3 Picea glauca | reverse complement strand
GCATGTTAAGCCCTAATATTGGCTCATTACCCCTTAATTGGGGCATATTACATTAGTAATGTTATTTTATTTATGTCATCTTTATTCCATTAGTTGTAATTATACCTCCTAGTCTGCTATATACCAAGGAGACATTTTCATTTGGAGTCATCTTGTACTTGAACATTTACGTGGGGTAAAAGGAGGTTTCCCCCTCGAAGAGGCTTATTATATGAAATTATCTCTTTTTCAAGGCGTTGAGTACTTATTCTGAGCTTTTTCTATGCTATATTGATATTTGGTTCTTAACACAAGGGAGGAAACCTAATCCTTATCCCATAAACAAATATTATAGGCATCCAAGGATAAACATGATGACTCAGACCACCACACCCTATTTTTTGAGGGTTTCATATTGGTCACTTTAGTAACATTAGGTTGTATAAAGGAACTACATGATAGATATCAATATAACCTAAATGGTTTATCCCATAAAGGGATCTTTTAGGAATCCAGGGCCAAACACGATGCCCCAAACCATCATACCTAACCCTAATACCAAATCCTAGTGTTCAAATCTTATGGATGGAACCCATATTTGTAAACATAACCATATTTGTAAACATAGGCTAAAAATTTCTCACAAAGGCCCTTTGTGGTGATATTGTTTAGGTGTTATAGGTTAGGGATTAAGGTTGATAGTATTGAGGTGAAAAATATGGTAGGTTATAGTTTTTAATCCATTGTAGAAAAGATGTGCACATGTTATGGACCACTTGCACATTATTAATGAGAATGCATTCTATAATGTGCACACATTTCGACTACATAAGAAAAATCACTAAGCCCCAACTCAAACTCTTCAAAATATCCTATGTTGTTTACAAGTTTACTGATATCTTTTGTGCAAAATTGTTGTCAAAAATATTTTTTATGACTTTTTTTTGTTTGGAAGGAAATATTTCATGTTTCTTATTTTGAATCCATGTGAACATGGGTAACATATGTAACCAATCGAGAAATTCTTTGAGGAAAGTGCATCCGAGTAAAAAGGTCAATGAAGGAAGAGAAAAGGCAATGTTAGGTATGGAAAAATGTAGGATTTCAATAGAGGCCAATCCAAATTATAGCACAACACATGCCATTGTTTTTTCTCTTCCATCACCACAAGCAAAGTGCAATATTTCAATAGATGCTAGTCTAATTTCGACATCTAGTAAACCTCCAATGGCTATTTCATCAAGACAAGTTGTTGTGGATGAGAAAATGATGATGGATTTTCTTAGAGTTCATTATACCGTGGATGAAATTAGAGAGGCAACTGACGCATAGTATTCCAATGAAGAAGTTCATGTGGTGCAACCTATTATTGAACATTTAGACATTCCTGAAACTATCCATGAGCATGTGCATTCTCCCAAATTTGAACTACAAGTTATTGAAGGGTTAAGAACTCATACATTTATAATGTCGTGCAACAAAGAGGTGAAGAGTGCCATAATACATGTTCATTGTCTTTACCTAGATTGAGCAACGCGCACAAAAGAAATCCTAAATACATTCAAGTGGATGAAATTGGTCTAGTGTCCCTTTAAGGTAAGTTATCTAACCAACCTATCTATTATTAATGATATAAATTATCAAAGAATATTTTGAATATAAATCTTATGCAATTAAACACTAGTTATTTTTGTCTTGGTTAAAATAAGGAATTTAATTGTTGTAAGGAAATTTTTAAGCATTAAAAGAATTAAAATTTCAAAAACAAGTGACCATATTATTAGAAGTCTTATAGATTTTTTCAAACCACTGGTGAGAAAACTCATTTGAAAGACCATAATGCAACCCAACATATTGTTACAATTAATTGTTAGAAATATCACAAAATAGTATTATTTGGTCAAATAAACATTTTATCTCGATGTTGTCTAACTACTCTACGAAATGGCTTTTTTTCGGCAGAATCTAGCGATATAAATTTGCACGAAATCACTATTTTTTGTTGTTTAAAATCCATTTATGAATTCATAAATGGATTCAACATGCTGAAAAACCCATGGGGCGCTTAGATTATATATAAATAATTAGAGAAATCTATAGATCTAACAATTTCACGCCAGATTTTGGGCAAATGTCCCCGAAAAATATCGTTGGAAAATAATAATTTCGTAGAACGTTTAGACTACATATTTTAGCTCATTAAAGGTAACGTAAAAACCGTTCAAATATATTCTTTTATATGAGACAACCTCAACACAATAGGCCAATAAAAAGTTTTGGCCTTCATAATATTCTATCTATATTTATTTAAACTTTGATAAATATACTAAAACAATTTTGAAATCACGAACCATTATGTGGTAAATTATAAAGAGATCATAAAGTGGTAATAGAGTTTGTAATTAGTAAATTTTTGATGGCCAAAAATGACCTTCATCAACATTGGGGAGATCACCCGGTCAAGGTCCCAATTAGACCATTATCTGTTTGATATGGTGATCTCCCCAATGTTGATGAAGGTCATTTTTGTCCATCAATATTTTTGGTGCTAGAAGGACAACCACTGATGAATTTGCATAATAATTTGATTCTTATTCGATCTATTTATTTTGACACTATTATTTCTTAATGGCTCCTAAACTTCCCACATGGAATTGTATATTTGGACGAACATTGTGCATCAATCCAAAAAAGGTAATTAAGTACTTGTTGAAGGTAAAGTTTAATGGTGAATTCATTTTTCTTCTTTTGATCACGTTCATCAATTTATTTTCAATTGTAAAATTTTTGACATTGATGAAAATGTTATGTGCAGGATTTTCACTCTCACCTTAACATGCCAATCTAAATAATAGTGTAGATCATTTCCAGTTTCCTCTGTAGATAGTTGGGACGTGTTTTCCCGGATGTTCCTTCACAAATTTCAAGATTATGACTGTGATAAGGTTTTCCTCGAACTTGAGAACTTGTGTAACATCCTGCTCTATTGAGAACACCTTTATTGACATATCCTTGAGGACACTTGCGTGCAAGTGACCCAGTTATGGTATATTATGATTTTGTTTTTATTATGGGTTACATATGATGATGATGATGATGATGATGATGTATTGTGACTTATGGCTATTTTGATGTATATGTATTGACAGATCTTACTGATGAGTTTTCCTGAGTGTGCAGGACACATGACAGGTTATGGATGTTGATAGTATCAATGGACTTCCTTGGACCCTAGATTGAGTCAGGGAGTGGATTGTATTTTGATTGAGTATTTAATTTTTCACACATGTGACATATGATTTATTTAATTGTTATTTATTTATGTATATGGATTATTGATACTGTTTTTGATAGTGGATGCAGACTTGATGATTCTTTCTAATCCGACTCACATAAGGAGTAGAGGGGCCATGCACAGAAACAAAACATTGAGGGAGAGGTGTGGTAGCGTCCCTGTCACATTCTACTAACACTCCCACCATGGTTTGAACTGTAGGTTAATGATTACCTAGTTCGAGAGGTCCATGACATCATGAGGGTGGACTGAGACACTCACTCAAGAAGATTTCTAAGGGGTGCACAATAAGGTAGAGTCCTTATTTATTAGAAGCCCTTAGTCTCTCACAAGGTCGACCACGTGGAGTATTGACTCCAAGGGTCAAAACAAATTCCAAAACAAGTCAAAGGAGAGTGGCACCATTGAGCACATAGGTGTGTCTTCAAGGGCATGTCGCGTAATTAAAACTCGAGTCAATAAATCTAGGTGGCCTAGAAAACATTTAAATTATTACACCTTGTTGGATTAAAATAATTAATTATAAATCCCGATAAAATTCTAATCCTAATTCTAAGACTAATCCTAAGTCTAAGTTTAGTTAGGGGACTAAATAAAAATATTAAATAAATTAAAACAATTGACAGAAAACAATTCTAGGAAAAATGTGAATAAAAATATAAAGATTTGATAAAATGCACATGTGTGCATGAAATTAATAAATTGGATTTTTAAAATAGAATAAATAATAATATGAGAGAACATGAGTACACATGGAAAAGAATCTTGAGTCAACCTACCAATAGTCTAAATAGAATAAAACTCCTAATCCAACTCTAACTAAGATCTAGTTAAAAAACACTAATTAAATGAGAATTTGGGGAACAAAGGGACAACTAAGAGCGAAAATAGGAACACATTGGGGAATGTGAGGGAAAATGGATTTTTAAATAAAACAAAAATTGTAATTACTTGTGCAACTTGGGGAGAATGTGATAAGTGTGTAGGTGAATATTACTAATTAAATAAATTAAAAAAATAATTATTTGTGCATGAGAACATGTGTCAGTGGGGAAATTTCTATAAAACAAATGGTGTAGAAGAGAAAGGGATCTCTCTTTGGATGGCATTTTTATGCTTCCAAAATGGTTTGAATGTGTTTTACTTGTGAGAGTTGGGTTACCAAGCTTGTAGAGAGAGTGGAAACTCTACCTTGTGAGGCAAGCTTAGGAGCTATTGTTTGTTGGTTTCTTGTGTGTGGCTCCTTTGTGGCTCGAGGGGCTAAGGGGGAAGAAGAGTACCCCTAGCATTGGCTAGGAGACACCGATGAATTCTTTGTGGTTAGCAAGCGGGAACAATGAAGGAATGCAAGGCATTGACGAACTTCCTCAATTCTCCATCTTCAACGGTTCCGATATTTTATTTTGAATTTGTGTTTTAATGAGTCTAATTTGTAATTAGAATTAAGTTTGTTCGATGCCATATTATTTTATAAAAGAAAAATTAGAAATTAAATTATCACTGCCAATTTAATTTACAAAAGCACATTGTAGATTTTCACCAAATCACTGCCAAATTAAAATACAACTCTTGAAATTAGAAACTCATATGTGTGCCTTCAATAAATTTGCATTTTTGAAGAAAATAATTTTATTTTATTGTAAATTCTGAGTATGAAATTCGTTTTTAATCAATGCAATTTTTAGTTTCTTTTTGGAATTAAAATATGTAGTTCGATGCCAAACTTAATGTAAGAAATGAAATTTTAGAGCCTCTTTTGAATGCTGCCAAATTATTTTGTAACACATAAGTTCTGAAAATTCGTATTCGCTGCCATCTGTAATTTCAGAACCTGATATGATATTTATGGATCACTGTCAAAATTTTGTAAGTTTTGAGTTTGGAATTTCTTAATGTCTTTAAAAATCTATCTGTCAATCAAAAATTTAGAACTGGTATTTAGTCGCTGCAAAATCAATTTGTAATTCAGGAAAATAGAAATTTTGTATAAGCGTTGCCTAATTAAATAACATTTATGGAGTTAAACTGTTATGAATGCTGTCAATTTAAATTGCATCTTTTGATTATTAGAAATTTATTACAACCGAGAACTTTGATACTCTGTTCCGTTGTCTTATAAATTTACAATTTGGAACTTAGAAACTTTTTCTTCCCAATTAATTTGTATACCCAAAACACTGAAATTGTTGTTCACTGTCAAATAATATGCAAGTTGATTTTTGAAGGTGCTAGGGTCTGTCATATTTGAATTTGCAATACTGAACTAAATTTGCTAATTTTGTTGTACAATTCAATGGAATTACTGAATTTAAATTTGTATAGTCTTGCAAAATTTATTGGAAGTTCCATCAGTTAGAATTTCATAGAGTCTCTGTATATTTCTGAATTTGAATTTAGAACCTCATGTGGCCACCGAATTATTTATTGCAACTCGTGTGTAGCGCACTCGTAATAAGTATATTCCCACAGTATTAAAATTTACATATCTGGAATGTATGGATTGCTGCCAAATTAAAATACCACTTGAATGCAGAGATCCACTTGAACACTGCCATTTGATTTGGTAGTTTTCGAATGCAAAATTTTGTTAAAATTTGTTAATCTTACAGTCGAGATTATATGTGTACGATTGTTGTAAACCTTTCACAGTGAGACTACCCTTGAGTAAAACTGCGTTGGTAATTATCCATTTCTGTAGCATTCAAACCTTAAATTGGAATGTGATATTCAGGGGGCACAATGACTCTGTTTCTTATTGTATCTCACAAATAAAATTTTGACCCAATTTTCGAGTTTTGTGTTCACTGCCAACTCGTTTCCAACCGAGAATGTATGAATTTAATTGTTCACTTCACATTAAAAATAATACCTTCAGAGTTTATTGAATGTTTTCGATTAGATACTTAATCGATTTGGTGATTGTTACTTGATAGTTTCCCAATCAAAATCTATTTCTTGATTATAGAAAACTTTATGGATATTTTAAAATGTGTGCAATTTGATGATTGAGAGAATGGATAGGGTCGTTGTCTATTGTACAAGTATGAGAATTTGAATTACATTGAGTTATTACAACTTATTGTATTCCAAAGATGTAAGTTTGTGTAACCTCCGTTTTGGACTACCTTTGTTAAATGTATTTTGATAGAGTCATTGTGGTTTAAATTGAAATATATTCTTGGTTGAACTCCTTGGGTCTCTGTAAAGTAAAACAAAATTTTGGATTTAGATCGTCACGATTGCTGTAAAAAGTAAGTGGAAAATTCAATCTTATTAGGTGATTACGTCGAAAGGCGTACACCTATTGACAATGGGCACAATTAATGATCTTTTAACCTTATTTAATCTTAAACCCTAATCTGATGGCTATGCATTGAAGATGATGGCATATTCTTAGTCGTCCTCCAAAATCAATGGATTAGATTTATTGTTCATAACTTTCTTGCATTTATCAAGGCATCCGTTAACATGTTTACTTTTTAACATTTACCCAATCACATTAAAAAATTACTGTAAGGATATGTAATTGCCACGTTCCATTTATCAACCTAATGCAGCCAAACGTTTCATATTACCACTGACAGATTACCACAAACGTTTTATATTGGGGGCATGCGTTCTCAGTATATTGGAGGCACACATTCTCAGCGGCTACCTTTTGGCGTTCTCAGCCGCGAGTTAGCGACTGTGCTAGTATAATTACAATTGAAATGTTTGAATTTATGGAACTAAGACTTATTGTCTCTTCCCATTTAATTGTCAAATCATGAAATTAAAATGATATTGGATCACTGCCAAATCTTTTGGTATTTCTTAGTAATTAAAATTTGAAGGGTCACTGCGATTTAACCTTACAAACCTATGTCTTTAGAATTTATATGGTTGCAGTCAATGGATATGACAAGATGGAAGTCGACTTATTTTTTGCGCAATTGTTATTTAAAAGAAAAGTTGAGTGAACATCTATATCAAATTTGTCTTAGTCTTTTCTATATTAAAACTTAGAGAGAATCTAATTGGAATTATGGTTATAGTAAAACTCTTGGTGATGAGGAGTGATGATCATTAAGAGGGAATATTTAAGGTTATTATAAAATAATAATAAATAGAGTGATACTCCTTTGAGAATAATGTTCAAGAGTTTAAGTATCAATTTAACTTAGCATATATTTTATTTATAAATAAAGAGATAATATTTATGATACTCCTTAAGAACTTTAAATTATAACCTTAAGGATACACTTAAAGAGTGAGATTTAAATGGGAAGTAAGTTGTATTGTCAACTTAGGAATTTGGTACCTAGGATATAACGATGACTTTAACAAGTATTACGATAACGATGCATTTGATATAGGACCACTTACATTGGAGTTAAGATAAGAGTTTAATTGCACAAATCCAATATAGAGATTAAGAAATCATGTTAGGTATGCATGATATGGTTGTTTTATATTTTCGGAATCATGACTCAAATTTTACCAATTGAGAATTGGTGTTGACACTTGTGATTAGAAGTTGAATTAAATGAAATTTGTGAGTCTAACTTGAAACATAATTGATCATTTTCTGTTAGGATTAGTATGTGTATTATATGAAAAGTTTAGTACTTTTGGCTAGAGAACTTAATGTGTGGATTCATCACATGCGCGTTAAATGGAAATTTTTTTATGCTTCATGATAGATGTTATAATATGTTCTTGCTCAATTTACGTGAATAATGATTAATGATTGTTGAATCATAGTCAATTATACTCTACGTTTAAGGAATTTATGAAGGGTATTGTTGTTGATTTAGTCATGAAATTCGGAGTATGATTGTGGTTAAGGGAACTAGATATCTCCTTGTTCTTCAGAAAAATCGCCAATCCTGAGACCTTAAATGGTCAAATTCAATCGAATGAATCCTAGACTTGAGCATTGATTATGTGTCTTGGAGGTCCTAACCTTTCAAGATAGGTTGGACGAGTAGCTTCCTTATGTTATCTTTATGTGATATGGTTGATTGAATAATAATGATGTTGTATTCAGATTCTTGATTGTGTGGTGATGTGATAATATTGAATGTGTAGTTATTAATGTATGTTGTGACACATATAACTTGTCCTAACAAATGTTTTAAAAATATATATATATTTACCTCTATTGTACTCACTTATTTGATGTCGTACCAGAGGGAACGTTACATATGGTATTAGAGCGGGTTCAACCATGTGACATTGGACCGTTACGCCTTTCACTGTGTTAAATTAAATGATTATAGATATATCACTAATAATTTTGAAATGGTCCATGCAGTAATCATGGTTATAAGACGTCGGATGAGTAGGCGTCATGGTGCGGAAGGACGAGGTACACCTCCTTTGAGTGTATCCATGCCAGAGGGATCCAACCCTCGCAGATATGAGTAGACTACTGAAGAGGAGCATGTTTCTATTGGAGATGTGGTATGTATGATGCGATAATTTCATAGGATGTTAGAGGCTTTGATCAGTCGTATTGATCAAGATGAGGGTAGGACATTTGTACCCAATGAGGATTCACAAAACCTTCCATTAGTTAGCAGTGGTGTACTGAGGGAACTCGAGAAAGTTAAGTTTCCTAAGTTCATGGGTGCCACATAAGGCTTAACTGCTGAGGCATGGTTGGAGAACATGATGGTGTGCTTCACACTTCGTGATTACACCTCCAACATGACGGTTTGCATGGTGGTCTTCCAATTGAAAGGGAGCACTCTACTTGGGTGGAAGATGCTCCTACCTCAACTAAACATAGCCAACGAAGACATGTCATGGGAGTTATTTGAGGAACAGTTCCGGAAGAGGTTTTTGTTTGAGAAATTCATTGAGTGTCATCTCAATGAGTTCAATTCCTTACGACATATTGGTCTAGAGTATGAGGCCAGGTTCATGGAGCCACTTAGGTATGCTCCACATCTGAACATGGAGAAGTTAAAAGTCAAAAACTTTGTAATCAGGCTCAACATCAACATTCGAGCGAAGGTGAGGATCATGATGCCTCAGAAGTTGCACGATGCAGTTCAAAAGACCCTCATAGCTCAGGAGGAACTGAACAATGGGGAAAATATTATTGATTGTAGTATTAACTTTTGAATTTTTTTAATAAATGTAGACCTTATGTCACGATCTTAGGATCTTATGACATAGTGATTCATTTGGACTGGCTAGAATCGCATGATGTGATACTTAACTATAGATGAAACAATTAAGTTTAACAGATGATTCGGGATAGAGTAGAGTCATTATAGGAATAAACTAGGGAGTTTCCTTGAGATTTATTTCTTCCCTACAACTGTAGAAGAGTATGCACAAGGGATGCAAGCTATATGCAATATTAGAGCTAAACGAAAAGGGCGAAGAATAAGGATTAGAAAACCTTCATGTAGTGTAAGAGTTTGCAGATGTGTATCTAGAAGAGTTACCAGGTTTACCACCCGAAAGAGAGTTGGAGTTTATAATAGACTTGAATCCTGGAACTGAACCGATAGCGAGAACTCCATATTGCATGTCAACAACTGAATTACAGGAGTTGAAAATGCAATTGAAGGAATTGTTGGACTTGGGACTTATACGTCCAAGTGTGTCACCTTGGGGTGAACCATTTATTTTCATAAGAAGGAAGGATGGATCGTGGATACTTTGTATTGAATATCATCAATTGAACAAAGCGATGATCAAGAACCAATATTCATTGCCAATAATATATGATTTGTTTTACCAAATGAAGGGAGCGACGTTGTTTTCAAAGATGAATTTGAGATCGGGATATCATCAATTACGGATTAAGGAGGAAGATTTCCCTAAGACTACATTTAAGATGAAATTCAGACACTATGAGTTACAGTTTTACCGCTCGGTTTGACGAATTCCCCAGGGGTGTTCATGAGTTAGATGAGTGGGTTGTTCCGCGAATACCTATACAAGTTTGTTCAAGTATTTATTGATGAAATATTGATTTATTCTCAGAAGAAATAAAAGTGTGAAAAACACTTCAGATTAGTCCTACAGTGTCTACGAGAAAACAAATTGTAAGAGAAACTATCGAAATGTTCTTTTTACCAATCGAAAATACATTACTTGGGATATATCATATTTGGTGAAGATACTGCTGCAGATCCAGTGAAAGTAGAGGCCATTATGGAATGGTCAACACTGACAAAAGTACAAGAAGTATGTAGATTTATGGGTTTATCAAGATATTACCGATGATTTGTCGAAGTTTTTTCAAAGATAGCAAATCCGATCACAGAATTGCAAAATAAAAATAAGAAGTTTGTTGGGACAAAGAAATACGCGGAAGCATTTCAAAATCTTAAAAGAGTTGACTGATGACATCACCAATATTGAAATTCCTCGACATGGACAAGGAATTCTTGGTATGCACACACACATCCAAGGAATTTTAAAGCATAGTTTTGATGAAAGATGATCAAGTGATCGCTTACGTCTCAAGGAAATTGAGAAAGCATGAAGAGAACTATGCAACACATGACTTGGAATTATTAGAAATTGTATATGCCTTGAGAGTTTGGAAACATTATATGATTAGATGAAAATTTGAATTAAAAACAGATCACGATGTATTTCAGCGTATATTTACGCAGAGTGACTTGAACGTGCGAAAGAGGCATTGGTCAGAATTACTTAGCGAATATGAATTTGAGATTACTTACATTAAAGGAACGATGAAAAGAGTGGTAGATGTGTTGAGTCATAGACCACGCATGTTCTCGGTAATACCTCTTAAGATGAATCTTAAAGAAAAGATTCTAACTTTACAGATAAACAATGACTGGTATAAAGAAGTTAAGGATAATATTGGACGAAACACTATGATGGTACTGAAGTTTGAAGATTATTCTTTAGACAATGATGGATTATTGAGATGTGACGAAAGAATTTATGTACAGCTTAATGATGAATTAAGAAGTGATCTTGAGTGAATCTCATCGAGCAGTGTACATGGCTTATTTGGGAGTCACAAAGATCATAGATAGTTTTAGGGATGAAATTTCACGAATAGGCGAAATTTTATGGTTTAAATTTTTGAAGGGGCGAATTTCCATTAAACTAGTGTTTAAAATTAGAATGTTTAGACCATATATTAAAATAAAAAACATATATGGAAGATAATTCATCCCCTTTAAAATAGTAATAAAATCAGTGGAAAGAGGGTTCGCCCTATTGATTTTATGAACAAATTTCCAATTCACTCTGATTTTTCAGAATCACGAATTTTGTTTAGTGCATCGCCCTGATTTCCTAAACCAGGGGGTTTTGGGAAGTATTTCGCCCACATCTCTTCAAATCAGGGATTTATGCAAGCCATTTCTCCTACATCTCCTAGATCAAAGGATTTATGAAACTGATTTCATCCACATATTTATCAAAGGATTTATGGCATCGATTTCATCTACAAATTTTCTCAAGGGAACCATTTCACCTAATGCCCATTTCCCATCGATTTTGGGTTTCAGAAATGTGAACGGGATTGTTAACATGACACCTTTGTCTCATTTAATTTTGGCGATAATCATGTCTAATAACACATCCTCATTGTCTAAGGTTGAGATCGTGAGTCTATGGCCTTCTGCCTTTTCTCCAGTATTTCCTTGGGTTCAGATGCAGAATGGAGAAAAAGTTGTTGTAGAAGCAATTGCAGTAGCAACAATTACTAAAACTTCAACCTAGGCGAATCTAAAGCAAAGAACATATTGTTCCAGGGTTTGAACCTGAGTCAATCTACATGGCAACAATGTGTCTCAACCTCAGGACCATATCCTGATGGACATCTTCAAGGTATGGAATTGATTGTGTGCAAGTATATTCTATATTTGTATCTTGTTAAACTTAGAACAATCTCAAAATTTTCTTTTGTTGCATCGATATCTAAACAAGTCTGTGGATATTCATGTTCCTCTTCTAAAGATGGAAACAAGGTTGATTTTTTCTCATCATTTGTGCTTTCTTCTCTTTTTGTATTTTTTTCTATATTCCTTTCATTTTCCAAACCTTTATCCTCTATTGCTGCATTAACGAGTATAACATATTCCTCAGTTCTCAAATTATTATTATTCTAAACTTTAATCATGTTCTTGTTGTGACTGCGGTCAAATGAAGAATGTTGTAATTATTGTGAGGAAGTTTGTGAAGCATACCACAAAAAAAGGATGGGCATTGGCAAATATCGATTTGATTGATCAAGTAGCTAGTTTACAAACTTTCTTTGTATTTTAGATTGTTTGAAATTGAATATATTTGGTTTCTGCAAAGATGATAGTGCAAAAGATTAGAAGGCTAGTGAATTATGTGATACTTCATCCACCTTGCTATTGCTTAGTTTCCTTGGGAATAAAATGCTTTCTTTTCTAACTATCCTAATGATTGATCATTTATTTTAATAGAAATGTGACACTTTTGGATTCCTTTCATATTGAAAAATAGGTGTCAGACACTTTAGGACTCGACCTTTATTATCAATTTCTTATTATATTTATCCTAAAATTGAAATGTTACCTACACTTTATTATGCCAAAACACTTTTTTTTTCACTTTTGAAACTTGAAATTTTAGTTTCTCCTGAAAATGATCATGTATAATTATTTTTTCTAAACTGATGATATTTTCATCTCACATTTGTCAAAATTATGCATTTTCTCTCTCGTTTGGTTCTTTGGAGTGCTTAGTTTACTCTTGATGATACCTAATCTGTGAAGTTTTGATGTGTGTATGGAATGTCATAAGTAAATATTCATGATTGAAGATCATGTATCACATGAAATCACATAACAACGTTTCCAATTATAAAAACATGACTGCAAAGACTGGTCCTCCTCTACATGTAGGGGCCATGATTTGCAAGAAAGTCTTTGTATTTTGGATATAATATAGGGATATAAATTGTTATAACAACAAGAAATAATAAAATATCCATTTTTTTTTTTGAGTGAAAAAAAGGGGGTAGGACCTTCTATATTAGATAATCACAGAACTTTAGACAAAAGTACATTGTTATGGCTATAAACCACCAAAAAAATACTGCCGGTATCCGGAAACCAGTATAGCTGAGGTGCTAATAGCAGTTTTAGCAATAATACATATAATTGAGAAGCACCTGTCTTGCCCGAAGGAAACCAGGACAGGTGCTAATGGTCCAAGAGTGCATGAAACAGGAAAACAGTAAACAAAAGTCAGGAAATAGTAAAACCTAATTATCCATTGCGCTGTCATATTCACCCTTCTGCCAGTTGTGCCTCGCTGGAATGACGAACTCCTGCATGCACAAGGGACACTTGTGCTGAGCTGGAGCATCGGAGAACACGCCTAGGAGAATGTCTAAGCACTGGTTCATGAGGAGCATCCTGAATTCCATGTCCGCCAGGTGGCTACGAAGCTCGTAGACCAATGCCAGGTGTTCG
>JZKD02S1673444.1:155402-189691 GCA_000966675.3 Picea glauca | reverse complement strand
GGAGTGACACCTAGTTGCATGACATGTCTCCAATTTTGTTTGGATTTTGTAGAAATAAACTAAAATGAAAGATATATCTAGAAATATTTGTCAGATTCTATGATTCAGATTTTTGTTAACCAAACTAGAGATTATCTAGAAGACTCCACCAGACAATAGGTGTCAGATGTTGTTATGATGTTCCTATAGTTTTCCATGAGATTTAACACATTAAGGGTTTAAAATGATCTATAAAATCGGGGTTAGTGAGTTCAACATGTAATGTTATTAGGGAGGTATCTTGTTCTTTTAAATTCATCTTCTAGTGGGGGAATATTCATGATTTCTAGATCAAAATAGTTTTTCTTAAAGATGGAATGTATAGTTCCAAACCACACAAAGTGTGACACTTTGATCATGTTCAATGAAACATTTCTCCTTTTGTGTTGTGAGTCAACTTGCTTGTTCTAGTCAAACAAGTCAATTTATCTACTGTTCGCTGTTGTTATTATTTTTCACAGAGTGTGCTTTCTCTCATCTCTTATGTATGCCTTCAATGGTATTTTTCATTCTCTTTATTCTTTGGGCTATTTTTCTTTTATTTCTGATTTTGACTTTTAATCAAACAAAACATTTTAAATTCTTATTTCAAAATATTGAAATAAAGAACCTTTAAATCTGATTTGATTTCCAATTTTGAATTTTAACTAAAACAAAATTTTAAATTTTAAATTTTAAACACAAAGAAATTTAAGGCATATCTTGTCACATCCCCCCCCACCTTACCAAGTGGATACAACTTGGATGATTACATACTTTTATTTGGTGCTACCAATAGACAAGGACACAATGGGTCTAGCATCTAATGGCACCATTCCACCAGGGTCCAGCCCCATGAGATCCCCAGGGCACCTCCTAGCCCCCTGTGACTAGACCCTTGTAGAGTAGCTGACTCAAATAATGGGACAAGGCTTTCCCTTCCAGCAAGAAATTCTCTCCTCCAAGACAATATAATTAGGTCATTCCCTTGAGATGACGAGACACACTTCAGATCAAATCTTCTTCTAGTGCTTCTCCTCTATCATGAGTTTCTTCTCTTTGGCCTCGGTTGGTACAAGAAATGCATATACAGAGGTGGATTTACCACATGATTAGGGGGATTTACCAAAGGAGTAGTTCCCTCCTCTAAGGCATCCCTCCATGACTTTTTGATTTGATTTGTATCCCTCAACAATTCATGTAGCACTCTATTTTTTTCGGCTATACTCTCTTCCCTGGCTATTATATTTTAGATCTTAGATTATATCTTGTTTTTTCTTTTACATAGGAGTAAACCTTTGCACCCTGATAGTGTATTAACCGTGTTGTAATTAGCATTCCCATTCACCTATTTTTGGTCATCTGTTGGACATTAATAAAATTTTCTTATTTTGTCCCAACAAGTTTCAACAACTCCAACACAACGAATTGTTGAAGAATTATTCAAGTGGTGATGGTTTGTGAATCAATGATGCATTTTATAATTTCTCTAGCCTCCCCTATGATATCCTTAATTGTAACAACCCCATTAATAAAAATACAAAACATTGTTTCAACTTACAATAAACTTGAATTGATATAAATTAAATAGAAAGGTGAAGCAATCAAAATGAAAAAATCTTGATAAAGATACTTGTTTTCTTTGAAGTTATCATTTCTATTTAAATATCTCATGGAAACTTAGCAATATAACCTGTATAATTGATGGACACGGTAAGGATGGATAGATTAGTAAGCACTGAAATATAGGGAAAATAGAGTTCATTTCTATCATAAGACACTCATCATATCTTCTAGGAATGCATTCCTGAAATAGTATGTCAGACTAGAGCCAAAACTATCCTCATTCAAGCATTATGACATTTCTTTTTCCATTCTATCAGACCTACATGATATAAACTATAGTGGCTTCCTTAAATTTTTCATCACATATAGCCTATGACTCTCTCTACAAGTAGACTAATGCACATATGTTCCATAAACAACACAGATATTTTAAGCATTTTTTGAATATTTAGGAGAAACATTTTCTTCTTGACCAAAAGGTTAAACCCTTGTAGAAGATTGACCCTTCCATGCCAAAACAATTTTCTCTGTACTTGAAGGAATTATAATTTGAAGGACTTCCTTTCAGGCATAAATCCAAACCCTATTTTGTGCATCATAAAAAAAAAAAGGGAATTCACAGACATTTTAGGAATATGTCCACATCCTTCAATTTGGAAGCTGGAAGCTTGTGTTGGTTTGGGTGTTTTGTCTACAAAATGAACACAAGAAGTTGAATACCTTATTAGAACCACCTACTTGTAAAATAAATTTATAATTTTGAATTGTGATTTTTGAGCACGTGGAAGAAGAATGGTTTGTATCCTGTTAGAAAACATTTATTTTATCAAACAATATGTTGAAATCAGTATGATTGGTTAACTTGCAATAACCATATTCTCATCCTTGATGGAATTAGTATGATTGGCTAACTTGCAATAACCATATTCTAAGACTTGTTAAAATTAATATGATTCATTAACTTGCAATTTCCATATTCTCAGCCTTGCTAAAATTATCTATTAATCACTTACTTTCTGAATACAAGAGCATGTTTTCAATTTCGCCACACAAGATTTATGTGCCCTATAAAAATTATTAGCCTAGAAACTATAGAAACTAGGCAACTGAAGGTTGATAGACACTAGACAACTGATGAACCTAGGGATTAGGTTTTATGTAACTGGGTGTAACTACTTCCAATATAACATCATTATAATATTATCTTAACTAGAAAATAAATATGCAATAACATAAAATTACACAACAATCACAATCTTCAAATTGAGAAAAGCGAACATCTAGAAGAAAGAATATGTTGATAGAAGAAAAATGACTTGAAGCTAACCTCATAAATAATCTATCCAATTTGAGTCCTATTATCGGAGTTGCATGCAATACCACCCATTCCTATTCGTCATCCCCATAATTCATGATAATCCAACTTTATAGTCGCATTCTCCTTACTAACAAAAAAAAAATGGAACAGAGATGAGTCTTGAACATGAACATCATATTCCATCATCAAGATTCATTATGCCATTCCCACATCGGATTTGTTGCTACAGATCCTTGATTATAAGCAAGAAATTTTCCACAAACTTATGAACTTAGTTGTCATTTTTTTCCCTATGTTTCTTTGATCATTGCAAACATTGCAATTGAATATGAGTATAACAACATCATGAAGAAAAATTCAGGGACAACCAGGATGTTGTGAATAGTCAAACTCCAATTTCTCCCCTTCAAATTCCTTAGTAGCACCCAAAAAGGGCATTCTAAGCCACTGAACCCCCCACTATAATATCAGAATAATCAAGTAGCCATCCCAACAAAGTTTATAGATAAAGAATGTATTATTAGGGTGTTAAAATTTAAGAAGACCAGTTTGTGATTGTGAACAATTATGACAAAATATTGACCTGAACATCAGTTCATCAATGTAACATAAACTACTAGTAGGAAAATCTTGATGGATAAAAACATGCATACCTATGATATCATAGTATAAACTATGTTGAAAAACTTAGCACTGACGAAAAAATAATCAAGGACCATCAACAAAGGAAATCAGAAAAATTAGCAAAGCTTTAGCAAGTAAGTTGGGAGAAATATCCCCCAATGACCTCAACATTATGTACATCCTGAACTTACACTGATGACATCATCAATATGAGAGCATCCAAGCTAGAAATAGACATTGAGCCACACCAAAACACCTACAATATAAAGAAATTGAAGAAATCGCTTTCAATGAAGCTCAGATGTCATTCAATGATTGAAGAGAGTGTATAAAACATATATTTATCAGAGGCCCCCAAAACCATCAAGGAAGCAACGAAAAAATTATTTGTCGATTTGTTCATAATGTATTGATGGATCGCGATTGTGAACATGATCCAACTATTTTGGTGAGGCCAAAGGGAAATGAAGCTTACACAATGCGTTGGCCATTTGTTAATACCAATGATTCTTTGAAATTTGAAAATCACCAAAAAAAAATAAAAAAATTAAATACTTTTAAAAATGCCAAATATCCACTCATGTGAGACATTTTTCAAACATTTAAATAAATACACAATGCTCCCATGAAAACCTAGAGGTTGGTCTCAAATTCCAAGAAACCAATGACCACTAATTTAAAAAACAACAAAGCCACTCGTTAATCCTATCTATAATGGATTTTCCACGATATGAAAATACTCGCCAATAACCGATGGTTCAAGCAAGCGTGACAAACTATGGATTGCAAGTGAAAAAGTTAGATGGGTGTGCGTGATACTAATACATAATACAAATTTACACATACAGTAGATATAAATGAATATCTACATAGATTCTAAACCAGAATTACACCTGCATTTACACTCGAAACATAGAATTTAATATCCAAAGGCTTACGAATTTAGAACCTTAATTGTACATGCGGAGTATAAATACATCAATTGATGCTCAAAGCAGAGACACACACATTTTATACACATAGATAAGATTTATAATTTTATACAAATGATTGGTGATGCATTGATAAGCTTTATAATTTTATAAAAATGGTTGGTGATGCATTTTATAATTTTTCTAGCATTGCCCATGAATTTGTAAACATGTGGGTTATCTGTCAATAAATATCACCTCATTTGAACAATATTCAATGTTCAAAAACATTGTTCCTTTTGGTGAAGACACAATGACATTGACCAATGGGATATGCCTTGTAGTTTTCTACCTATTTGAAATAAAATAAATCCTTGAGCCACTCCATGTAGAACAAATTGGTGCTTAGTATGCGACCTAGACTTTTTGAGTAATTTAGTTCAAATATTTTCATAGTGTGCCTCTATGTTGACTAACCTCATCAAGTCTCACTAGTAGGGAGACTAGACCACATTAAATGGGATTTCAAATGCATAAATCCCTTTCCACTCTTGGGTTAGCTTCATCTCTTCCTTGAGTATTTAATCATTTTACGAATCTGCTATTTTGATGTGTACTTGGAGGTTTTGAATATTTTTGTTGCAATTATTTCCTTGTAGTTTCCTGAACAATTCTTGGCTCCCTAGTTATAGTTGGAGTAATCCTCCCAAGTTGGGTTCTCCCAATTTCTATCCCTCAATCATTCTTATGCTCCTTTTCATACTTTCCCTTTTCATTTGGGTTCATTGTTACTCCACAAGCATCAACAACATTTCCTCCTTCATGTGGAATGGTGCAGCACCCCCTGCCTCAGCAGGTTTTGCGCGACCTCCCGGTCTTAGGATCGTTTTGAATTCTCTGAGCCAAAGCGGCTCCTTTAGTTCCCTGTTGGAACCCTTGATGAATTCGATCCATAGGTCCTATAGAAACCACACCTGTGCGAACATGCACAAGGTGCGAGCTTCACCTCCTCCAAGCGACCACAACACTCTGACCAAGGCCTTAACACAAGCGCCTTCACAACTCGCGATCTCGTGAGTTCGTGAGTCGAAGCTCTCGACTCCTCTTTCTCCAAACCTTTGATACCTGAGATTGCGATACGGGTATGGCTCCTCCTGTTAGCGCCCTCTACATATAACCGTAGGCTAGGGCTAACTACTAGCACCTCTCGCTACTCACGACTTCGCAACTTGGAATGTTGATATCTCGTGCTCTTTTCTTGCGAATATCTGAAGTGCGATAAGTCAACATGATGTTGACTCCTTCCTAAGTGATGAGTGTCCACCTGTCAACCACGCGGTCCCCACCTGATGGACGTGCCACGTGTTCGCCTGAGACCTAGCCCTCGACACTTCACGACTTCTACAGTCGAAAGTGATTCCTCCAACCTCCGAACCCCTGATACATGATATAGCGAAGGTTTTGATCCAACAACCTCTCCGTGACCTAGATCCAATGGTTGTCTCTGCTCCTCGCTACTCAGAGCTTCGTGAAATCAAGAGTTTGGTCTGCCCTCTCCAAACTCCCGAACCCCAAATCCGCGACATAATCCAACGGCATGGATTGAAACGAGATCAATGGCTCACATTGACCCTCGAATCTTGGGTGATGGGTTTCACTGGCCTCTGACCACCCTGCAACTCTGGAAGATCCAATGAATATTGGCTATTCGACACTTCCTTCATGAAGTGTCTCCACCATCCATTTCATCTTCTCTTTGTCTGTGCACCCTCCCAGAGATTAAACTCTGTGTGACTTTCTCCAGATCCAACGGTTGTCGGCTATCCTTGCAAGATCTGACGGCCCAGATCTATTCTCCTTCCTTGTGCGCTCTTCTGCTGCTCCTCTACGTGAAACTCAATGGTCCTGATCTCATCCTCTGCTCGATCTGACGGTAGCTGTGCTCTCCCTCGAGCCTGCACTTCTTCTCCCTGGCCCTTGGAATATTTTCCAAGTTTCAAAGGCCCCGGCCTTTGCTTCCTACTACGAAGCCTGTGACTTCGGCTTCTGTCTGTGTTCTTGAAAATGTTGACCCTCCTGAGCTTCTCGAACTCGAACCCTCCAAAGGGTTTTCCCCGGCCTCTAAAACCTCTTCGGCTATGGCCCTGTGCATGAAATCACAGCTCCTCCTGAGCTTGTCATCCTTTGAAACCTTAAAGGGTTTCTTCGACCTCTATGATTCCTATAGGGTCTCTGCGCACACGAAGGTGATATTTGTCCTGAGCTTGTCTGCTCCTCAGACCTCTAAGGGACTCTATCCCTTTCCTCTCCTTGAAGGGATGGAAGTTCCCTCTTGGCCTCTTCCTGCTCAAGCACTCTTTGTTGAGCCTACAAGGTGTTTAGTAACACTTAGAAGGTCTCCCTGACACTTTTTCTTCTTCCTCAGAACTCTAAGAGTTCTTTTTGTGCATTATCTGCACACCAACTTAATGCCCTCCTGGTAGAGTCTCTACAAAATCCTTAGTGATTTTGTTCCCTTCTCCTATGCATTATATGCACCTGGTCAATGCCCTCTTGGCAGAGCTCTCACAGAATCCTCAGTGATTTTGGTTTCCCTTTGAACTCAAAGTAGAGTTCTCCTGTGCACTATTTGCACCTACTCGATGCCCTCCTGGCAGAGCTCTACAAAACCCCTTAGTGATTTTGTCTTCTGTTGTGTCCTCCTCTGCATAGTCCCACCTCCAAGGTGTTCAACAACCTTGAGGTTTCCTCCTGAGTCAATGACTTCAACTGGTGTTCCCTCCTGGCATGTCTTCGTCCAAATCCCGTAGGATTTAGAAGTGCATTTCTTGCACTGGCTTACAGAACCTGCAACGTTCTGTCATGCACTCCTTGCATGAAGCCTCAAAGAACCCCAAACCTGAAATCAAAGAACCCATAGATAGTAGAATATATCTTTCCCTGCAAATGCATACTAACACACATCTACAACATATGAAAACACACAAAGACATTCATTCATAAACATAAAGACACAAAGAGACTCATGCAGGAAATCTACTCTTTGTATTAATATGAAATGCCTCCTTACAATGTGTTTTTGAGCTCAGACTTTGACAAAGTCTCGACTCCTTCTCTCCTCTTCTCTCTCTGCTTCTCATGCAGAATTCTATCAACTCTTCCTACTAACTCAAAAATAAGATCTAAGATCTTTTACATGAGGGGGCTCTTTGAGCTCTTCCCTCCAAGCTACCTACTCTATTCAATTGCATTCAATTTACAATGAATGGTTGTCTAGTCCGGATTGGATCTAGATCCCAGCCTTACAATCTATTTAAGACGAATTTTATCTAAAGCCTTCTCAAAGGCATGGCTTTGGCTCTAGCAACCTTACAATCATTAATTACATTGAAATCAAATTCAAAATGTGAGAGGATTGGCGCCTCTCTTCCTTGAATGCACACTTTGATGTGCTGGTTGGATGGAACATGGCTAGCTTGGAGTGATGCTCCTGCATCATACTCCTCTGCTGTGAAAAATTCATGAGCTCTTGCTCATGAGGTTCCCAGCATCGTTGTTGAAATCCTCCCGGATCCCAAATGGTCCTCTGGAGATGTTCATTTTCTCCATTTCTCTATTGCTATTGCTACTGCTTCCACTGCTCTGTTGCTGTTGTTGTCTCCCTTCTGCTCAACTTCCCTTCATTGGTAGCTTCTACTGATCTGACCATCAACTTTTGGATCTTCTCAATCTCCTCGTCTAGCTGTTCTAGTGGCTGGCTTTGTTCAGGCAGTCTCCTCTGCCGCAATTCTTCCTCATCAGTGGGTAGATCTACCAGATCTCCCATGCCATCTTCTCTATCTGCTGTGGCCTTAACTTGCCACTCTGCTGCAAAGTTCATCTCTTCAGTCTCACCATTGAACTGTTTTCTAGATTCCTTCTATGGTAGTGTTGCTGCTGCCATTTCTCTTGCAGGCATGTCTTCATCACCTGTTCAGTTCCTTGGATGAAATTTATGAGCAATTCCTCAGAATTCTCATCTTATGCTATCATAGGCCTGACTGTCTGTTCATGGCAGTCATTTGTTGGCTTTGGATTGTTCAGCCAATCCTCTAGCATCTCCAACTCCGTCTCCCATGGAGTGATCAACTTATCTCCATGCTCTTCTCCCGCTGTCAGCTTCAGTGCTACAGTTGTCTCATTTTCATCTTCCTGGCTGAAAATGTTGAGCCATTCCTCGGAATGCTCATTTCCTTTTTCTTGGGAAAACATCAGTGTCTGCTCCATCTATTTGATAGTCACAACTAGTTGTCCTTCTGCTGTTTCTCCCTCTGCAACGCATATGCTGGCCTCATTCGGGCTATGTGGCAGGAATATCCGAATTCATTCCTCTGGTCCTCCTTCTCTGTCGGGTGTCCTTGCTGATATGAACTCAGCTCTGAGCTCATTTTCTCTCCCTTTCCCTCCTAGCAGTATGGGATTTCTCTGCCGCCCCCTAGAAGTCTATGAGATCCCGCAACAATCTCATCTCATTTCCCTCTTGGCAACATGAAATTCCCTTGCTATCCTCCCAACAGTCTATGAGATCTTGCAGCGATCTCATCTCATTGCCCACCTGGCAATTGGAAATTTATGTTCCTCCATCTTGGCAGTTCCTGAGATCTTTAGCTAATCTCAGTTCATCCTCATCACTGAGATTCCTCCCAGTCTCTAGTTCACACACCTGAACCATCTCCCTCTGTTCATCCCTGAGGCTTTCAGCATGCCTCAACCATCTATTTAACAGCCCCTGTTGTCTTATGGCCACCAATTCCCTGACTGGCCATTTTACCTTCGTCTTCATGGGCCATTCATACACCCAATGTGATCTTTCATCCTGTTACATCTACAGTGCAAGTTTCTCCATCCCCACTCTGATCTCGTCGAGTTCCTTATCCATCTTAGCCTTACTCAACTACTGATGGATCTTCTTTCCACCGCGTGCATGGCCTTCAGTAGTCATATTCCTGCCTTCAATTTTCCCTCCTGTAAAATCTGCTACTGTCACTCTGCAACCCTGAGTGCTTCTAACATCCCCTACAGTTCTCCTGACTATCTTCTTGACTGTTGCGTACCTGCGAGAAATCACCACAGAGTTCCAATACTCTGTCTTCTCCTGCCTATCTCTTCAAGATGCCTCTGATACCAAAATGACATGCATCAGAGTATTCTCTTTCCTCCCTCTTCCTAAAATAGAAAAAATTAGGCTTTGATACCACATTTGTGCAACACCCCCTGCCTCAGTAGGTTTTGTGAGACCTCCCGGTCTTAGGATCGTTCTGAATTCTCTGAGCCGAAGCGGCTCCTTTAGTTCCCTGATGGAACCCTCGATGAATTCGATCCATAGGTCCTACAGAAACCACACCTGTGCAAACTTGCACAAAATGTGAGCTTCACCTCCTCCAAGTGACCACAATTCTCTGACCAAGGCCTTGACACAAGCGCCTTTCACAACTCGTGATCTCATGAGTTCGTGAGTCGAAGCTCTCGACTCCTCTTTCTCCAAACCTCCGATACCCGAGATTGTGATACACGTATGGCTCCTCTTGTTAGCGCCCTCTACATATAACCGTAGGCTAGGGCTAACTGCTAGCACCTCTCGCTACTTGCGGCTTCACAAGTTGGAGTGTCGAGCTCTCGTGCTATTTTCTTGTCAATATTTGAAGTGCAATAAGTCAACAGGATGTTGACTCCTTCCCAGGCGACGAGTGTCCACCTGTCAACCACACGGTCCCCACCTTATGGATGCACCACGTGTTCTCCCGAGACCTATCCCTCGACACTTCGCGACTTCTACAGTCGAAAGTGATTCCTCCAACCTCCGAACTCCTAATACATGATATAGAGAAGGTTCTGATCCAACAGCCTCCCCGTGACCTGGATCCAATGGCTGTCTCTGCTCCTCTCTACTCATAGCTTCATGAAATCAAGAGTTTTGTCTGCCCTCTCCAAACTCCCGAACCCTGAATCTGCAAGATAATCCAATGGCATGGATTGAAATGAGATCAATGGATCACATTGACCCTTGAATCTTGGGTGATGGGTTTCACCGGCCTCTAACCACCTTGCAACTCTACAAGATCCAATGGCTATCAGCTATTCGACACTTCCTTCATGAAGTGTCTCCACCATCCAATTCAACTGCTCTTTTCCTGTGCACCCTCCCAAAGATTAAACTCTATGGGACTTTCTCCGGATCTGACGGTTGTCGGCTATCAGCGCAAGATCTGATGGCCCAGATCTATTCTCCATCCTTGTGTGCTCTTCTGCTTCTCCTGGATGTGAAACTCAATGGTCCCGATCTCATCCTCTGCTCGATCTGACAGCAGATGTGCTCTCCCTCAAGCCTTCACTTCTTCTTCCTGTCCCTTGGGAAGATTTTCCAAGTTTCAAAGGCCCTGACCTTTGCTTCCTTCTATGAAGCCCGTGACTTCGACTTCTGTCTGTGTTCTTGAAAATGCTGACCCTCCTGAGCTTCTCGAACGCGAAACCTCCAAAGGGTTTTCCCCGGCCTTTGAAACCTCTTCATCTATGGCCTTGTGGGTGAAATCATGGCTCCTACTGAGCTTTTCCTCCTCTGAAACCTTAAAGGGTTTCTTCGACCTCTGTGATTCCTAGAGGGTCTCTGCGCACACAAAGGTGTTATCTGTCTTGGGCTTGTCTTCTCCTAAGAACTCTAAGGGACATTGTCCCTTTCCTCTCCTTGAAGGGATGAAAGTGCCCTCTTGGCATCTTCCTGCTCAAGCACTCTTTGCTGAGCCTACAAGGTGTTCAGTAACCCTAAGAAGGTATCCCTGACACTTCTTCTTCTTCCTCAGAGCTCTAAGATTTCTTTCTGTGCACTATCTGCACACCAACTCAATGCCCTCCTAGCAGAGTCTCTACAAAATCCTTAGTGATTTTGTCCCCTTCTCCAATGCATTATATGCACCTTCTCAATTCCCTCTTGGTAGAGCTCTCACAGAATCCTCAGTGATTCTGGTTTCCCTTTGAACTCACAGTAGAGTTCTCCTGTGCACTATCTACACTTGCTCGATGCCCTCCTGGCAGAGCTCTATAGAACCCCTCAGTTTTTCTGTCTTCTGTTGTGTCCTCCTCTGCACAGTCCAACCTCCAAGGTGTTCAACAACCTTGATCTTTCCTCCTGAGTCAATGACTTCAGCTGGTGCGCCCTCCTGGCACGTCTTCGTCCAAATCTCGTAGGATTTAGAAGTGCATTTCTTGCACTGGCTTACAGAACCCGCAACGTTCTGTCATGCACTCCTTGCATGAAGCCTCAAAGAACCCCAAACCTGAAATCAAAGAACCCACAAATAGCATAATCTATCTATCCCTTCAAATGCATACTAACACACATCTACAACATATGAAAACACACAAAGACATTCATTCATAAACATAAAGACACAAAGAGACTCATGCAAGAAATTTGCTCTTTGTATTAATATGAAATGCCTCCTTACAATGTGTTTTTGAGCTCAGACTTTGACAGAGTCTTGACTTCTTCTCTCCTCTTCTCTCCGTGCTTCTCATGCAGAATTATATCAACTCTTCCTACTAACTCAAAAATAATATCTAAGATCTTTTACATGAGGGGGCTCTTTGAGTTCTTCCCTCCAAGCTACCTACTCTATTCAATTGCATTCAATTTACAATGAATGGTTGTCTAGTCTGGATCGGATCTAGATCCCATCCTTACAATCTATTTAAGGTGACTTCTATCTAAAGCCTTCTCAAAGGCACGACTTTGTCTCTACCAGCCTTACAATCATTAATTACATTGAAATCAAATTCAAAACGTGAGAGGACTGGCGCCTCTCTTCCTTGAATGCGCGCTTTGATGTGCTGGCTGGCTGGTGCGTGGTTGGCTTGGAGTGATGCTCCTGCATCATAGAACATGTACCTTCACTCTTCCATAAGAGATCTTGTAAGATTTTTTACAAAGATTTCACTACCATTCCAAAGTTGCCCCTCTCCCTTTGTTGAGAATATGTACAATTGTTTACATATCTTCGAAGAGGATAATCATCAGTTTTCTTGATTAATTTACCAAGTCTAGGAGTAATATAAACACCACTTTTAGAGTTCATGAATGCTTAAAAAAATAAATTTGGCCACTTCTTGTTTCCCATAGTTGTTTTCTTGCTATAACTACTCCAGAGATTTCTCTCAAAGATCCAAAAATTAGTAAAACCCTTGTTAATATAGGAAAGTTGTTGTTGTTGAAGAAAGTGTGAAAATTGAAAGAGTAGGTTTTATTATAGGAATAACCTTTTTTTGACTAAATGTAGTGTGTACATATAACTTATTTGAATAATCTAGAGTCAATTAAGAAGAATGGTCTCAACCGAATGAAAAGGAATCATGTCCACTTTACAAGAGGTTTATGAGAAGACAATGGTTTAATTAGTGGTGTGCATTTTTTTGAATCGCTTTCTTTGTGGACTAATGAAGGGATGCTTTAAATTCATCTTTTAGACCTTGTAGTGTTTTAAAAATGTTTGTGTCCTATGGAACATAGATAAGTCATTAAACATAGAATATGCTAGCTATGATTGCCTACGGCGTTTACTCTTTGATTCCTTGGCTGAAGGTTATATTGTTGATGAGATTTTCACCTTGGGAACACATTTTATGCACAGGAAGAATGCACTCAATGCATCTTTAGAAAAAATCTTAGAAACACTTTTAAAGCAAGTTATGAATCCCTTGGAGAAACACACACAGAGATGCATTATATTAGAGTAGGTATTTTATAGTTAGAAGAAGAACACCAATGTTGTCATTCCAACCTTAAATCAACGACTTGTTGTTACATGTAGTTTACACATGACAATCATCATACCATATCTGAAACAATTTAGATTTAATTTAAAATTTAAATGGTTCAACTACTGATTTTGTAGAATTTGAATATTTTTCTTTTCACAGTTTTTTTTTCATCTCTCCACATATCTAGAAAGTTAGAGGATGGACAAAACTTTTTCTTCTCTTGTTATTTGGTTTCCCATTTCCTTTGTATGATACAATTTAAGGAATTATTTTGAATCATAAATGTGTATAAATATCATAAAGCCAAAATCAAACCAATGTAGGTTGTAGGAAACATATCTGAATTGAACTCAAAATAGATAAATGTAACACATGGGCTCAATTAAACTCCAAAAAGCATGCCAATAAATAAAATCATTTTTTTCAGGGGAATGGTTTGCAAATGTATCAAAGAATTTCACAATCAAAGAAGGATATGAATGATCTGGAATTGGATCCATAAATAAATAGCTTCAAAAAGAAGGTAAAGGGAAACTTTGGTGCTGAGCTTCAAGGGAAATTCATGCTCAATATGCAATTATTTATGCACATTGATCACCATTTCTAAGTTCTTGAAATAAACAAAGATTTGATTTCTTTTGGATTGTTAAGGACATTGACAATCGTGGATTACACCATGGAAAATACATTTCACTTCTATTTCAACTGCCATGTTTTCATACCAAAAACCCTTCCACATCAACATGTAGGGGGCACCATTTCAAAATGATTTCTAATGCATTTTAAGGGAAATCATAGCATGGTGTGTTGGGTGAACATGTGTTACTACCTCATTGATTCCGCTGTTTTTCTTTGGCAGTGAGATGCACATGTAACTGGCATCATGGATTTTCCTGTGATGGCATCGAACACCCAATGTGGATTTCACTGGGTGATAATCAATTATATGCATTTGAATCAACTTCTCTATTGGAAAAGACAAATGTTTTCTTGTTGAGAAGTTGAATCCTTTCTTGGTGGAAAAATATTGGCATCTAATGACGAATTGAACCTATGTTTTGGGGAAGCATTTAACACTTGTATGAGCTGGAAATGAATCTCAAGGCTCCAGTTCACTCCATCAAAACAACACCATGAGGAAACCTTGCATGATAAGGAGTAGGTACACATTCAGGATAACATGGAAGAGAATGGGGTTGATAAATCAGATATAGATATTATCAAAGAGAAACAAACACATATTACACAACTGAAATATGATCTAGCTAAAGGCAATCACATGGTAACATTCTTGCAACAAGAAAATAGAGAGCTAAGACAAACCCTAATGCAACAAAGTACCTCACAATAAACTCCATAATTCAGAAGAGAAGATGAATTTGACAAAAGTTAAAGAGGTTTTTGTCAACAATAGACCAAGAAAAAACACCTCCTTCAGTTTATGCACAGGTGTTATGATCTGAGAGAAATTCTCAAAATACAAATGCTACAGATGGGTTGCTGCACTTTTGGACAGGTTTACTTCAAGTCAGTTTTTCGGGGGTTTGGAGCAAGGGTTTTCAATTATTTATGACTCTATTTTGTATTAGACATCTTCAGATTTCCAAACATACAACTTTCAGCCCAAAAATCCTCTGGGAATGACTCCAAACACCCTCTCAAAGACCACACTGCGCTTCTGCTAGACCATGATGCGTTGTTTACTCTGTTTTTGGTCATGATTTGCAAAAGAGGTTTCTAGCCAAATGAAGATTAATTTTGGAAAACCAAAGGAGGTTTTTTCTAAGTAAATAATAAAACACAATAAACACATTCCGTTTTTACACAGGTCTAATATATTGGGATATATGAAACTTTTTTGGAGGCCTATTTTAGAAAAAACAAATTCTCCAATTTTTCTTGTTTGTTTTAGTCATCATTTTGTGGCACGCATTACGAGAACATGGAAAATAATTTCCTAAAAAAGAGAGAGGTTTTTCTCCAAAACAACCTTATATACAAAAACCTCTCACATTTGTGCAAAAAAAGTTATGGTTAAAGATATATCTCTCCATCTGTGACCCCTATGTTTTCGTTGTGCTTCTGGAGAATTCATTGCGCTTTTGGAAAATTTGTTTTCAAATCAATTTTGAAGGGGCTAGATGTGGGTTTTTGCTTGTATTAGTGACTCCAAGGTGTAGAGGACATATTCATATTTCCATTCATAATTTTTCATCAAAAAATTCATCAAGGAAGGCCTCTAAATCATCCTCCAAAGTTGTTGCTCTTCTACTACAATTTGTTGTGCTTCTGTCACAGTTGTTGCGCTTCTATGTGTGACAAATTTTTACGGCATAAATAAAATTTAAAAGTGAAATGGGTAAATGTAAATGGTAAATAGACGTGGTAAATTTAATTTTGAGTTTGTTAAGTTCAATATATTGTAATTAATGACTTGAGAGATAAGCTTAAGTAGTTTAGATAAAAGGGTAAATTTGTTTCTAACTCCCCTGGCTTTTGGTATGGCTGGAGATATTCTTGTGATATGATCCTAGGAGGAAGGATTGGACCCCTCAGATCGGTAAAGTTGGTTTTCCATCTATATTTATCCTCATTGAATACAAATTAAGTGTGGGATACTTGTGGTTCATAGAATTGGAGCTGGTGTACTTGATTTTGACAAAATAAATATATAGTTGCAGCTATTTTTCAAGGATTCATGTGTTGTGGTTAGTGACATTGTTTTCTTCAGTTTTTATTATGAATTTGATTGTCAAATGTTTCCATCATCTCTCTATATTTATTCTTATGTTAATCTATTAACTTTTAAACATAAATCATTACCATAAATGCTATGTTTTGTTGAGATTATCATTTAAGTGTTTTCCTTCCAGAACAAGTGAATTCATGCATATATGCTCACTTAATCTCTTTCATATGATTTCCTCATTACCATACTATAAATAAAGATCCATTTTTGTCTCTTATCATACCTACATTTCCCCTTTTAGATCCCTGCATGTAACAACCCCTACCGTTACGACAACAAGCGAAGCAAAGTGAATTTTTTTTTTTTTGTTTCTAGGCAAGAAGGTGACGAAGAAAACAACTAACCACACAACTAAAGATGAACGCAAGAACCCAGTCCAGGCAACAAAAAACTACTACTCTAAACACTAGTGCATCGAGCAACTGGGAGAAACATGCATGAATCAAAGAAGAACTGACCTCCCACCCAACAAATCACATGACGACACCTACAAGCTAAGGACAACATCCACAATCCAAACACGACAGCCTCATCGGAACAAACGCCCACTTAGGAAGCTCAAAATCCAGCCAAGTTATCATTCACCTCATTTTGTTGGGGCGCTCAATGATCCCATAATTAGGGATCATTCCATCCCCAGGTGCTAGGTGTGACAATATCCCTGGCGCAGCATAACCTATCTGGACCGACGACTCAAGAACAACCAACATGCTAGGAGATCGAATGCACAATCGAACCCCAAGACGACTAACCCCAGCCCCCAAATGACCATTCCACAAGACGCGCAGAAATATGGCAACTGTAACATTCCTACAACCAATTAAATCCCAGGCATAATGAAATCTAATGCGACAAACAAAACTCTGCACACCTTAAATAATCATTATCAACAATTAGCTTAGTGAAAATATTTTTCCAATTCCAACATCATATGAGAAGGTTATTAAGGAGGACTTGCGATCCTTCGACTATAACAGAATGGGAGAAACCTTTTAAAACAAGTGAAAAACCCTTAATTAAAACCGAAGGACTATCCTTTAAATTGAACACTATAAGAGATGGTTGTCTACTAGATCATTGTTATCATCATAAGAAGTGTTTTCTTAACCTAACAACATCAATAAGAACATGGTCCAACAATTAACGATGTCACAAAATAAAAATGCTATCTAGGTATGTAAATTGCAGTCAAGGAGATGGAAAAAATAGTGTCGTAATCATTAAATCACTAATGTTATAATTAGCAAGGGATGCATTGTAGTCATTAAATTTCTATCAAGATGAATTGTTCTTCTTTAAGTGTAAATTTTGTTGTCCTTGAAGGTCTGCGCTAAAATAACTGGACTCCCTGCTGTTGTCCAAAGGAGGTATGGTTTTGAAGTCTTGTATATACCATCAATGCTATGTTAACAGGATAATAAACGTAGAGCTTATTATTGTTGTTCCCCAAAATGTTGTCATTACCTAAAAATGGTTGTTGACCATAATCATAAGCAACTCTTGCGCTACACAATTAATGTGCTAACACTCCAAAACATCGTTGTCTATTCAGCATTGACACAACAACTCACACCCAGCCAAAAAAAATCACAAACGCAACGATTACACAGCCTCCAAAGAAACCATAAAGTTCGTCATACAATGACTAGACCGTTGATGGATAAACTATAAACCCGTGGTTAATACAGACAAGTGTCTAACCATGATCATATATGGGAATGTTAAGTGGAATACGAGAAAAATGCCCCAATAGGGGGTGACAGGTTAATCACTAAAAGCTCCAAGAAAAACGCAGGTACGTAGCTGATTTGAGGACCTGAGATATTCATGAAAATCGCTAAACTACCCAGTCATAAATGCAATAAATTACCCAACCCAAACACAGGCAACTCAGTGACCGAACTCTATTATTTAGAACATCACTGCAATAGATTCGTTGTCATTCAACTGCATGCCATAAGTTGGATGTCAATATTTATGTTTGCATAATAATTAAAACACTGTCAAAGATCAAGGGGCATTCGTTGTTGTTAAAGACACCACCAAAACGCCATAGAAACTGCATCAATCACATGAGAAAAATGCCCATTTACGCTACTCAATACATAAGAACACGCTACCCAAAATCACAGAGGACATGCAACCCAATGCATAGTAAAATTTCTCCCACCATACACCACCGTTTTCACGCTAAATAACATGATAACAACTGGGTTGGATCATAGACAGATGTACTATTGGCCACTTCTTTTTCCTCTTCTTTGCTGAATTAATAAAACCAACGTCGAGAAAATAAATCAACTGTCGGTGACTGTTTGTCCTCTTCTTTGTTGAATTAATAAAACCAACGGGGAGAAAATCGCATGGCAAGGAAAAAAGGGAATTCTCGGGTTGCAGGTGACTGGATTCGACAACAATCAAAATTTTATTTACGATGATAGATTCCAATCTGATAATTAAAATTTACAGAGCCTAACTCCTCTCACACAACAATGGATAATCAATAAAATGATTTCTCTTTCATAATTGATCCGATATACTATCCCTGTAACTTGAATGTAAATCAACAGATAAAAATTAACTATAATTTCGCTGACTACAACGCTATCTCTTAAACATTTGGTACATGTGCCAAAGCGGTCAATATTAAAATGTAGTTCAAAATAAGTTAGAAATGTTGCATACATAGGTGTTGAAATGTAGTCTAAACCTGTGCTGAGAATGCAGTCGATTTAATCGTTGCATGACGTAAAACTTGTCAAGTAAATTGAGATAAGTAATTCATCAATCCAGAAGTAGGAAAAAGAAAAAAACAACCTCTTAGGCAACTTGTTAAACATAGAGGTTATTAAGAAAAAAAATGCAGAGATATAAAAATGGGCGTGATGCAAAAATTTTGTGGAGCAGAAGTTTGTTGTATGACAAGCAATTTGTTGCTGTGCATTGAAATTCAATCACTGAGTTCTAAATAAAAACGCAGTCCAAACAGTAATAAAAATGCCTCGAAAATGCACTCAACTAGGTAATGATTGCAGTAAAAAAGAAGGGTGAAGATCGCAGACTATCCCAAGTAATGTCTCCAGCCAGTACACCCAAACGCAGTCCAGAATAATTTATAAATGGTCATTCGAGTGGGAAATTACGCAAGCTAAATTCTTCAAAAATATCATTGTGCAGAGGTAAAATCGCAGAGAAAAAGAAAGACCAGATGTATAAAATTCTCACAGCAAATTTGTCAGGAGAAGCATTAAAACCGCAGACGACAATTCATTAAATATGCAAAGATCATTTCATCAAACGCAGAGCATAATAAGAGGATCGAGGAAGGAAGGGATACATAATCGTAGAAGTACTCAATCGCCATAAGGCGCCATGACCATCAATCAACCAATAACAATCAAGAGGGGCATACGACTGGGCAACACATCCTTCGCTCATCATCCATGCATAGAAAAGTCGGGCGTTTAGATCCATAGGTCTATTAACACTGAAGTGATGACCATAGATCAAGCTCCTAGCTGACTGCTCAGGCGTGAACTGATGAGTTGGGGACAAAGGAAAAAATTTATAAACCGCAAATCATCAAAAATCAATAAAACCATAGGATGGTCAAGACATGCAGGGATCGAAATCCAAGGGAATCAATCCACAACGAGCTTAAGGCTATGGGGAAAATTGGTCATCAATTAAAATGCTAAGTCAACCATTTTATTTACCCAATTAACATACATACTAAGAGCATAAAGTATACCAATAATCTATCATGCAAAAATAAAGGAAGCATACCATATCTCATGTAGCCCACTCTGAGTTGTTGTCCCACGTGCTCCGTGCAACTCCCGCTTGTCGACCGATGAGACTTCACTGATACCTCCCAAACAACACTAGGGTTACTCTTCTTCCCCCTTAGCCCCCCGAGCCGCAAAGGGGCCACGCACACTGAACCAGAGATCAACTAGCTCCCAACTCGCCTCGCAAGACCAAGCTACCACTCCTCACCAAGATGGGAATCCCAAATCCCACAAGCTAAGTCATTCATTTCTAAAATTCTGCAGCATAGAGTTACGCATCACAGAAAACATCCATCATCCTCCTCCTACCTCCTTTATATAGATTTTCTAAGTCAATTACTTTCCAAAAATCCCTTTTAATTTATTGTTCAATAATTTAATTCATAATAATCCTCCCCGTACATGTGCCACCCATCCCCTTCATTGCACCATAAATTAATTTCCTTAATTAATTAATTACCCCTATTTCCCTCACCCACCTAAAATCATTCCTAGAATCGCTCCTAGGTGTCCCCATATTCCCTTACACGTTTTAATGACTTTCCCCCTTACTAATTTACTAGTTGAGTTTAATTTAGAAATTTGTTAAATGCTAGATACATTACTAAGTTATGCTTTCTACTTTTTCCTTGTGTTTCTCCTTTCTTTTTATGTTTCCCGCTTTTTCCTAGTTTCCTAATTCTTCTAAATTTCCCTCTTTCCCTTTTCATTTAAAACTCAAAATGGCAGGTGTAGAAAATTACCCCTTTCCCTTTTTATTTTTAATTAGCAAGAAAAATAAAACAATCATTTCCCTTTTAAATTTTAAATCCCTAAATAATTTGATTTTAATAATTTAATCAAGTTTCTTTCCCCCCTTCCGTCACATGTTTAATGAAGATTATTATTATTTCATTTTTTCCACAAGTATTACTTTAGACCTAGATTTTAATTTTCGAGGTTGGGCGACATTTTATTAGGGAATTTATTTTTAAAACTTTCTTATCACAAAATTCGTTCTAAGGCCATCTAGGTTTATTAACTTATTAGTTAACAACACGACGTTCCCTTCAGGACGCACTAGGTGCTTCAAGGGTGCCACTCACCTCCTTATGTTTCCCTTGCGTGATGTGCCCTTTAGGACGCACTACGTGCTCCAAGGGTTCCACTGGCCTATTCTCATTTTTTTTTCTTTTGTGACGTGCCCTTCAGGATGCACTCTGTTCTCCAAGGGTGCCACTCGCCTCTTAATTGACTTGCTATACATCAAAAACCCCTGGAGTCAATACTCCACCAGGTGATCTTGTGGGAGACTAAGGGCCTCTAAGGAATAAGGCCCCTTCCTTATTGTGCACTACTTAGAATCATCGTGAGCGACTATCACAATATTCCCTCACGACATCGTGGGTCTTCTCGAAGTGGGTAATCATTAACCTATAGTTTGAGCCACAGTGGGAGTGTTAGTAGGCTGTGGTAGGGTTGCTTTCCACACCTCTCCCTCAACGTCTCTGGTAGTCATGCCTGACCCCTCTACTCCACATGGAGTCTGGTCGACAAGCTATCGTCAGCCTGCATCATCAATGAATCATTTCATAAGTAATATCCATAATCATATCATCTAGCAAGATGCAAAAATGTCATATATACAACAATCAAACCCCCATTGTCCACTCCCTGACTCGGTCCAGAATCCAAGGGGTTTCATTGATGCCTTTGCATCCCCGAGTTCCAAAATCCTGCACACTTAGGAAAATCAAGTCAATAACACCTGTCTATGTCAATACAACAAAATAACATGTAATCAATCCATAATACCTCATAATCATAATCAAATGTCCAATAGTATAATAATCCAGATCACTTGCAAGAAAGTGTCCTCAAAGAATAAGTTTGCTCAGTGAATGCAAGAGAGAGATGTTACATACACACCCTCTTGGTCTAAACTTCATCCCAAAGTTTCACAGTATATGTGCCGAAATAATGTGTATCACAGTATCATAAGTGTATCTATCCAACAAAAATGGAAACTATTGGCGCATATCATATGCGTCCTCCGAGGTCACCGGGCGCGGACTATAGTTGTCCCACTAGACCTTGACCTCATCTACTGTTTGATGTCGTAGCTATCGAATGAGATGATCCAGGATGCAGATCGGCTCAGTTGTGAGCGCGCTCTCATCTGACATCCGCAAGGTGCTAAAGTCAAAACATGTGTAGATTCACTAATCATAAAGTCTCAAACAGAGACGTGAAAGACATCATTCATATGCCTCAAGAATCAAGCAAGGCTAGTCACTAGGCCATGGGCCTCTCTTTTACACAGTCTCACAGGATCCCATGAACCTAGGAGATAAATTATCCCCTTTTACAAACTTGATCGAACTATTATGCGGTTTCAGCTGCAAAAATAGTGGATTGCCACATCGTAACTACGTTCGACACGACGCGCATCATCATAACTCTTATGCCTATCCTGTGCTTCCTTGATACTTTGTCTTATAGTTTTCCTTTAATCTTCCATGTCTTGGATTGCTTCCGGTCCCACCAGGACCCTATCCTCAAGCCGACCCCAACTCAAAGGTGTCCGACATGGTTTCCCATAAAGAAAATTGAAGGGCACCATCTTAATGGCGCTTTGGTAAATGTTGTTATAATTGAATTCTACCAGTGGAAAGAATTCTTCCCAACGCTTCTATTGGTCCATCATGTACATGTGAAATAGGTCTTCCAAGGTTTGGTTCGTTCGTTCGGTTTGCCTGTCAGTGTCTGGGTGATACAAAGTACTAGAGTTAAGTCGAGTTCCCAAGGCCTCTTGGAAACTAGTCCAAATCGTCTAGTAAACGTCAATCCTCAATCCAATATAATCCTCTTAGGTATGACATGTAGCCTCAAAATCTCACTGATGAAAACTAGAGCTATATCAGGTGTCTGATGCATCGTACGCACATGAATAAAATGAGAACTCTTCGTCAGGGTGTCGACTAACACAAAAATCGAGTCGTGTATCCTTGTCGTTAGTGGCACTCCAACAATAAAATCCTTCGAAACAACCTCCCATTTCAACTCTGGAATAGCGTTTGACTGTAGTAATCTTGCTAGATGTCTATGTTCATTCTTTACCTACTGGCATTCTAGACATATGGCCACATAGTTAACTATGTCTTCCTTCATTCCCTTCCAGAAGAATAAGGGTTTAAGGTCCACCCTCATCTTCGTGACTCCTGAGTGAGCCAGTTTCACTGCTCTGTGAGCCTCATTTACGATCAAACTCCTCAACTCCTCATTCGGTGGTACGTAAATCCAATTTTTAAACCTCAATAGTCCATCGTCGTCAAGGGAAAATCCTTCGAATCTTGGTACCATCATTGTGTTTTGTCCGATAAAATCCTTGACCTCTTTGTATCAGTCATCGACACACTGTAAGGTTAGAATATTTTCACGTAGATTTGTCTGAAGAGGAAACACTGAAAAGATGTGTGGTCTTCGACTCAATGCATCTGCCACTCTGTTCACTATTCCTTTTATGTAAGAAATCTCGAAATCCTACTCGCCAAGCAATTCCGACCAATGTCGTTGTCGCGCATTCAATTTGATTTGTGTAAAGATGTGTTGTAGTCCACAATGGTCCGTATTTAGTTCAAATTTTCATCCAACTAGGTAGTGTCTCCAAAACTTCAAGGCATATACAATGGCCAACAACTCCAAATCGTGTGTCACATAGTTCTCCTCATGCCTTCTTAGTTTCCTCGAGATGTAAGCGATCCCTCGACCGTATTGCATCAAGACTCTGCCTAATCCTTCCTTGGATGCAACAGTGCATACCAAGAAGTCCACATCCATGTCAGGGACCTTTAGTATCGGTTTCATTGTCAACAACTCTTTGAGCCTTCGAAAATCTTTCATGCATTTGTCGGTCCAAAAAAACTTCTTATTCTTCTTCTGCAACTCCGTGATTGGATTTTCTATCTTTGAAAATCCCTCGATGAACCGTCGATAGTATCCTACTAAACCCATGAATCTGCGCACTTCTGGGACATTTTTCAGCATAGGCCATTCCATAATAGCCTCGACCTTTGTCGGATCCATGGTGATACCTTCGTCGGAGATGACATGCCCTAAGTAGTGAATGAGCATTTGGACAACTTCCCATACAATTTGTGCTCTCGCAGACACTGTAGTACCAAGCGCAAGTGCTTGTCATGCTCATTCGTCATCAGAGAGAAAATCAAAATATCGTCTATGAATACTTGGATGAACTTGTCCAAGTACTCACGGAACCCCGTTCATCAAACTCATAAATACCCCTAGGGCATTTTTCAGTCCATATGGTAAAACGGTAAACTTGTAATGTCCAAACCTCGTCTTAAAGGCTGTCTTAGGGACGTCATCCTCCTTGATCCACAACTGGTGATATCCTGATCACAAATCGATCTTGGAAAACACCGTCGCACCCTTCATATGATCGAAAAAATAATCAATCCTTGGCAGTGGATACTAATTCTTTATCGTTTCCTTATTCAAATGATGGTAGTCAATGCAGAGTTTCCATGACCCATCCTTCCTTCGTATGAAAATAACAAGCGCAACCCACGGTGGCACACTAGGACGTATGAGTCCCAGGTCTAGAAACTCCTTCATTTGCATTCTCAACTCCTATAGCTCATGGGTTTACAAATGATAAGGTGTTCTCACTAATGGTTCAATCCCGGTTTTAGGTCTATCATAAATTCCTATTCCCTCTCCAACGACATCCTAGGTAACTCCTCTGGGAAGATGTCTACAAACTCTCTCACCACTAGAAGGTGTTCTAGACCTTCCGCTACTCCCTTATCGTTTAACTCAAGGATCACATAAATCTTACATCCCTTGTGCATGCTCTTCCATAGATGCAAGGAAGAAATGAACCTCAGGGAAACCCCCTGGTTCCATCCTATGATAACGCGTATTTGTCCCCCATCATCCACCAATCTCAACCATTTCATCTTACAGTTGAGTATTGCCTCAAGAAATTCCAACTAGTCCATACTGATTATGACATTGTAAGATCCTAAGATCATGACATACAGGTTGGCCCTGGTGAAAAAATATCCCCGGTTAAGGGTACAACCCATAACCTTTCCTCCAACCTTCTGTTTGGTTCCCAAATCCATCTCTACAAGATAATCTCATCCTATTTGACTTCTTTCAACTTAATCCTTTTTAGCGCTGCACCAGAAATGAAACTCTCGGTAGCACCGGGATCTATCAAATACTAAGGGTCTAGTCAACGATGGTACCTGATGTCTCGAGCGCAGTTGACTGGTGATCTGCCCAATAGTTATTCATCGCTACATGAATCTGATGGGCCTTGCCCAAAACTCCCATGGTAGTGGGTCCGACTGATCCAGATGATCTAACCCCTTCCTTTGGGTAGTAATGTTGGTAATGTGGCTCCCCACAATCCAACACACTTTCTTCAGTCTAGTAATCCTGGTACCCAAAGTAGAAGATGATTTCTAACAATAAGGCCCAACTCAAAATTCTTGACCTTAAGTTTCTCGACGACTTGGTGTGGAGCATACCGAAGCAGCTCCAAAACGGGCCTCGTACTTAGGCACCGTGCAACTACCTTGTCTCAAGGCATTGAACTCGTTGAGCTGACGCCTTATGAATTCCTTAGAAATATACCTCTCCTGGAACCGTTCCTCGAATATTTCCCAAGACACGTCGTCGACAACCATGTTCAAAAGCGGCATGAGCGTATTGCACCATAGAAGAGCGCTCCCCTTCAGTTGAGGACCTCCATGCAGACCTTCGTTCTAGAGGTCATAAACACGAAGCGTAAAGCACAATGCCTTGATATACAACCATGCCTCGACGAAACAACGGTCTACGACACTCGTGAACTTGAGACTAAAATCTCTCGAGTTCTCGGTGGATGCTAATGGTACTAGCTAGGGCGCGCTGTGGACCCTTAGGGGTACATGAGCCCTGGCCTCATCTCAGTACCAATGGTGAATTAAGGCCCTTTGACATTACCAGGAAGGACCTTGTTAGACCATCATCATCCCTTACAACAAGCGAATCATGCCCAAGGACTTTCTCTTCCCCTTAGGGGTTTGACTCTGAGGGTGCGGGAACTTCTGGAGGCATCGCAACTCCTTGCACGACACCACGTTGTGAACCTTTGAGGCATCCTCTAAATGCAATCACCGCACAGACACATTAAGGTTTTTAATTAATGCAAGGGTTAATACTCTCAAGTTTACTGCATTGGAAAGCCTGGCGATCCATAGTCACAGGGTTGAACCTGCTCTGATACCATATGTAACAACCCCTATCATTACGAAAATAAGCTAAGAAAAGTGCATTTTTTTTTTGTTTCTAGGAAAGAAGGCGATGACAACAACAGTTAACCACACAACTGACAATGACCGCAAGCACGTAGTCCAGGCAACAGGAAATTGTGACTCTAAACATTAGCGCATTGAGAAATTGGGTGAAAAATGCATGAATCAAAGAAGAACTGACCTCTCGCCCAACACATCACACGAAGATACCTACCAGCTAAGGACAACATCCACAATCCTGACACAATAGCCTCTTCGGGACAAACACTCACCTTGGAGCTCAAACTCTAGCCAAGTTATCATTCGCCTCATTTTGTTGGGGTGCGCAATGATCCCATCATCGGGGATCATGCCGTCCCCAGGCGATAGGCGCAACAATATCCCTGGCATAGCATAACGTATCTGGATCGATGACTCAGGAAGAACCAACATGCTAGGAGATCGAATGCATAGTCGAACCAAAAGACGACTAACCCCAGCCCCGAAATGACCAATCCACAAGACGTGCAGAAATATGGCGACTGTAACATTCCTACAACCAATTAAATCCCAAGCGTAATGAAATCTAATGTGACAAACAAAACTCTGTACACCTTAAATAATTGTTATCAACAATTAGCTTAGTGCAACTATTTTTCCAATTCCAACATCAGATGAGAAGGTTCTTAAGGAGGAATCACGATCCTTTGACTATAACACAATGGGAGAAACCTTTTAAAACAAGTGAAAACCCCCTAATTAAAGCCGAAGGGATATCCTTTAAACTAAACACTATAAGAGATGGTTGTCTACTAGATCATTGTTATCATCATAAGAAGTGTTGTCTTAACCTAACAACATCAATCAGAATGTGGTCCAATAATTAACGATGTCACAAAATAAAAACACTATCTGGGTATGTAAATTACAGTCAAGGAGATGGAAAAAATAGTATTGTAATCATTAAATCACTATCGTCATAATTAGCAAGGGATGTATTGCATTCGTTAAATTTCTATCAAGATGAATTGTTCTCCTTTAAGTGTAAGTTTTGTTGTCCTTGAAGGTCTACACTGAAATAACTCGATTCGTTGTTGTTGTCCAAAGGAGGTATGGTTTCGCAGTCTTGTAGATACCAACAATGTTGAGTTAACAGGATAATAAACGCAGAGCTTATTACTGTTATTCCTGAAAACGTTGTCATTACCTAAAAATTGATGCCGACCATAATCATAAAGAAACTCATGCGCTACACAATTAATGTGCTAACACTCCAAAACATTGTTGTCTATTCAACATCGATGCAACAAATCACACCCAACCAAAAAAAATCACAAACGCAGTGGTTACATAGCCTCCAAAGAAACCATAAAGTTCGTCATGCAATGACCAGACCATTGATGGATAAACTATAAAGCCACGGTTAATACATACAGGTGTCTAACCATGATCATATATGGGAATGCTAAGTGGAAACTGGGAAAAATGCCCCAACAAGGGGTGACAGGTTAATCACTAAAAGCTCCAAGAAAAATGCAGGTACGTAGCTAATTCGCGGATCTGAGATATGCACGAAAATCACTAAACTACCCAGACATAAATGCAATAAATTAACCAGCCCAAACACGGGAAACTCAGTGACCCAACATTGTTATTCACAACATCATTGCAATAGATTCGTTGTTAGTCAGCTGCATTCCATAAGTTGGATGTCAAAAAAATTTCTTGCATAATAATTAAAATACTGTCAAATATCAAGGGGGATTCATTGTTGTTAAAGACACCACCAAATTCCCATAGAAACCGCAACAATCGCATGGAAAAAACGCCCATTTACGCTACTCAATACACAAGAACACGCTACCCAAAAACACGGAGGACATGCGAGCCAATACATAGTAACATTTAGCCCACCATACACTACCGTTTGCACGCTAAATCACATGATAACAATTCGGTTGGATCATAGACAGATGGACCGCTGGCCACTGTTTTTTCCTCTTCTTTGCTGAAATAATAAAACCAACGTCGAGAAAATAAATTGGTTGTCGGTGACTGCTTGTCCTCTTCTTTGTTGAATTAATAAAACCAACAAGGAGAAAATCGCATGGCAAGGGAAAAAGGGAATTCTCGGGTTGCAGGTGACTGTATTCAACAATAATAAAAAATTTATTTGCAATGATAGATTCCAATCTGATAATTAAAATTTACAGAGCCTAACTCCTCTCACACAGCAATGGATAAACAATAAAATGATTTCTCTTTCATAATTGATCCGGTATACTATCCCTGTAATTCAAATGTAAATTGACAGCTAAAATTTAACTATAATTTTGCTGACTACAACGTTGTCTCTTAAACATTTGGTACATGTTCCAGAGTGGTCAATATTAAAACATAGTTCAAAATAAGCTGGAAACGTCGCATACATAGGTGTTGAAATGCAATCTAAACCTGTGTTGAGAATGCAATCAATTTAATCATTGCATGAAGTAAAACTTGCCGAGTAAATTGAGATAAGTAATGCATCAATCCAGAAGAAGGAAAAAGAAAAAAACAACCACTTAGACAACTTGTTAAACGCAGAGGTTATTAAGAAAAAAAACACAGAGATATAAAAATGGGAGTGATGACAAAATTTCGTGGAGCAAAAGTCTGTTGTCTACCAAACAATTCGTTGTTGTGCCTTGCAATTCAATCGTTGATTTCTAAAGAAAAACACAGTCCCAACAATAATAAAAACACCTCGAAAATGCACTCAACTAGATAATGATTGCAGTAAAAAAGAAGGGTGAAGATCACATAGTATCCCAAGTATTGTCTCCAGCCAGTACACCCAAAATGCAGTCCATAATAATTTATAAACAGTCATTCGAGTGGGCAATTATGCAAGCTAAATTCATCAAAAATATCATTGTGCAAAGGTAAAATCATAGAGAAAAAAAAGATTGGATGTATAAAAACCTCACAGCAAATTCGTCGGGAGAAGCATTAAAAAAACGGACGACATTTCATTAAAGACACAGAGATCATTTCATCAAACATAGAGCGTAATAAGTGGATCGCATAAGGAAGGGATAAATAATCACATAAGTACTCAATCGCCAGAAGGAGCCATGACCATCAATCAACCAAGAACAATCAACAAGGGTAGACGAATGAGCAACACATCCTTCTCTCATCATCCACACAAAGAAAAGCAAGGCGTTTAGATCCATATGTCTATTAACACCGAAGTGACGACTCTAGATCAGGCTCCTGGCCGACTTCTCAGCCATGGACTAATGAGTTGGGGACGAAAGCAAAAACTTATAAACCACAAATCATAAAAAATCAATAAAACCATAGGATGGTCAAGACATGCAGGGATCGAAAGCCAAGGGAATCAATCCACAACGAGCTTAAGGCTATTGGGAAAATCAGTCATCAATTAAAATTCCAAGTCAACCATTTTCTTTACCCAATTAACATACAGACTAAGAGTGTAAAGTATACTAATAATCTACCATGCAGAAATAAAGGAAGCGTACTATATCCAAAGTAGCCTGCTATGAGTTGTTGTCCCGTGCGCTCCATGCAACTCCCACTTGTCGACCGATGAGACTTCATCGGTACCTCCCAGCCAATGGTAGGTGTACTCTTCTTCCCCCTTAGCCCCCTGAGCCACAAAGGGGCCACGCACACTGAACCAAAGATCAACTAGCACCCAACTTGCCTCGCAAGGCCGAGCTACCACTCCTCACCGAGATGGGAATCCCAACTCTCGCAAGCTAAGTCAATCAAGTCTAAAATTATGCAGCGTAACATTACGCATCATAGAAGACATACATCCTCCTCCACCTCGCTCCTTTATATAGATTTTCTAAGTCAATTACTTTCCCAAAATACCTGTTAATTTATTGTTCAATAATTTAATTCATAATAATCCTCCCCGTACATGTGTCACCCATCCCCTTCATTGCACCATAAATTAATTTCCTTAATTAATTAATTACCCCTATTTCCCTCACCCACCTAAAATCATTCCTAGAATCGCTCCTAGGTGTCCTCATATTCCCTTACACATTTTAATGACTTTCCCCCTTACTAATTTACTAGTTGAGTTTAATTTAGAAAGTTCTTAAATGCTAGATACCTTACTAAGTTAGGCTTTCTTCTTTTTCCTTGTGTTTCCCCTTTCTTTTTATGTTTCCCGCTTCTTCCTAGTTTCCTAATTCTTCTAAATTTCCCTCTTTCCCTTTTCATTTAAAACTCAAAATGCCAGTAGAAAATTACCCTTTTCCCTTTTTCTTTTTAATTAATAAATTTTAATTAGCAAGAGCAATAAAACAATCATTTCCCATTTAAATTTTAAATCCCTCAATAATTTGATTTTAATAATTTAATCAAGTTTCTTTCCCCCCTTCTGTCACATGTTTAATGAAGATTATTATAATTTTATTTTTTCCACAAGTATTACTTTAGACCTAGATTTTAATTTTCGAGGTTGGGCGACATTTTATTAGGGAATTTGTTTTTAAAACTTTCTTATCACAAAATTCGTTCTAAGGCCATCTAGGTTTATTAACTTATTAGTTAACAACACGACGTTCCCTTCAGGACGCACTAGGTGCTTCAAGGGTGCCACTCACCTCCTTATGTTTCCCTTGCACGACATTCCCTTCAGGATGCACTACGTGCTCCAAGGGTGCCACTCGCCTATTCTCGTTTTTGTTTCTTACGCGACGTGACCTTCAGGACGCAGTCTGTGCTCCAAGGGTTCCACTCGCCTCTTGACTGACTTGGTAGACATCAAAAACCCTTGGAGTCAATAATCCTCCAGGTGATCTTATGGGAGACTAAGGGCCTCTAGGGAATAAGGCCCCTGCCTTATTGTGCACCCCTTAGAATCATCATGAGCGACTGTTGCAGCCTGCCCTCACGGCATCGTGGGTCTTCTCGAACTAGGTAATCATTAACCTACAGTTCGAGCCACGGCAGGAGTTCTAGTAGGCTATGGCAGGGATGTTTTCCACATCTCTCTCTCAACATCTCTAGTAGTCGCGCGTGACCCCTCTACTCCACATGTGAGTCTGGTCGGCAAGCTATCGTCAACCTGCATCATCAACGAATCATGTCACAAGTAATATCCATAATCATATCATCTAATCAGATGCACAAATTTCATATATACAACAATCAAACCCCCATTGTCCACTCCCTGACTCGGTCTAGAATCCAAGGGGTTTCATCGATGCCTCTACATCCTTGAGGTCCAAAATACTGCACACTCAGGAAAATCAAGTCAATAGCACTTTTCTATGTCAATACAACAAAACATGTAATCAATCCATAATGCCTCATAATCATAATCAAATGTCCAATAGTATAATAATATGGATCACTTGCAAGCAAGTGTCTTCAAAGAATAAGTTTGCATAGTGCGCGCAAGAGCGAGATCTTACATTGCAACTGATTTTAAGCCCCATTGGCCTAGCTCCATGATTTCATGATCCTGGTCCAACAAATCTATAAAATCAAAACCTGATTGAGCTGAAATACCTAACCTAATATATTTTTCCTTCTCCAGTCACTTTATTGACTGTGATTATTGAGAGAGCCATCTCTGGTTTGGTAGGGCTATATACCAGACCAAAATCTTGGTCTTAGGTTACCTCTATCAGTCTCCTTCTCAACCTTGGGAGAAATGGTGGAGTGATAACACACCCTACAAAGGGTCCATGGGTCACAAGAATCATAACAATTAAGCAACATCTAATAATAATACCACCCAAACATGTGCATCAAACCCCCCTTTCAAACTAAACAAATTCTCAAAGACGTTATACAATTTGTCAAATTTAGGTGTGGGAGAGGTGTCAAGGCATCCTATTGGGATAGTCAGCCTTCAAGTCAAAGGTGTTTCCTAAGAGAAACCCATCAAGTAATGTATGAGTGTGAGGTGGAGTGGGTAAGACTTTTGGGCATGGGGTTCATGACATACAAGGGATCATAGTGTCTCATTTATGGGTGCCTTTGTATAGGGTGTGATGCCCTTTGTCTGCAGTGCAATATTTTTTCCAAGCCCATTCATTTCCATTAATTAATTAAAGTCCAAAACAATTGGGTACTCCAAATGGGTAGCATAAAACTTGTGAGGCAGTACCCAATGTCACTTGAAGGAAGGGGTACACAAAGTTCCATAGGGCTAAAGTATATCATGTAACACACTTGTGTAGATACTTCAACAAGTGGGACGTCTATATAATGTGAATTTTACTTTTGCAGATCTTATTATTTTGACAGATAATGGTTCATTGTTTCTCAATACCTCTTGTGCAAGCATATGGAAGGTTCATGACTTGGCTTTTATATTTTTCCAACTACTTTCCCCCGTGGGCCTTTAACCCCTTCTTCCCATGAAATGAGGTACAATCCCTTCTTGGGTCAGTACACCCGAAAATCCCAAAAGATAAGAAGACAAAGGGGAAGAAGTATGGAAGGTGATAAGTATGATCGAGAATGGATGATGAATCTCCAAGGAACCCCCCAGTAGCACCCTATTCCTGAGGGTGACCAACTTACTAGGACAAAATGATACCCACCAAGGTTAAATAAGGAAAAGATTATAAATTCCAAGAAAATGTTTTGTAATCAAGAAAGATTCTTTGGAACATATTCAAATGCTTCAAATATTAGAGTGACACTTACCATCATACTCGGACTCATTACCTCATGGATCAAGACCCATTTCCTTTTGGGACCATGCCAGTGTGGTGGATGTCACTCGTGATGTGTATAATGCATCAATTAAAAGAAGGGCCCTCTGGGGCTATGCTCCATCCATCTAGCTCTTGACACTCCATGAATGCAACTGGTGGACCTCGAGACATAATCTCCTTAGTTACCCATAGGTTGTGGGTAACATGAATCAAATACTCTATTGGGGAAACCATTTTTTTTTTGTAGTAGAGTTCTTTATATGTCTAGTGTAATAAAATGTAGCTAGTGAAGGAGAACACGACACTATACCTTTAATCAAAAGTGACATGAAACCTTCATGAAGGGGTAACCTCTGCATTCTGGGAAACATTGGAGAGATGTATGACCACTGACATCAATTGGTATGGAACAACAACAAAAAAAACATGCTTGTAATGTGATTTGGAGGAATGAAATGCATGTAAGTAATGATGGTTAATGCTTAACCTAGGAGGGTGTTTATCCTTCCTTGTATTTTCTGCATTATTTCTCTTTTTTGAAAGCATTTGTTGATACCCATGTCACAAGGTTTACTAAAATTCAACCTTGAGATTCATAATTTGGCGAACCTAATGAGGTTTGTTGAACCTCATGGCCATTGACTATTTGCAGCTCGAGCTTGTAACCTCATCTTAGAGATCAAGCTCATAATCTATCCTTGCAATTTCCATGTCCATAATAACACTTATATTTATTGATGTTGATTTTTTACTATTTATGGATGTTGATTTTTTGAATTTTATTTAGTTTTATTATTTACAAGAATTTATTTATTTTTCCAATTTTAATCTATAAGTGTTACACACAGATGTTACATGTCTCATCCATACTAGGTTTCATAATGCACCTCACTTCTCTTATTGCAATCATAAGTTACATTGAAGATAGTTGAGTTTTAAGAGGGAAAACCTTACAATGCTATGCTTCGATAACATGGACTTTTCAAAGCTATTATGAGCTCCAAATGTTACTAGAAGAAAACATTTTCTTGTAAACAACTTGCAATGTATAAAAAGAGTATGGTATATAGATAAAAGTGGTTATGTTTTTCTTGGCACAATAATGCCATATTTTTGGCTAGTATCATTATCTAGCCATAACAAATTCCATGAACATGTGGAGAATTTTTTTAGTGCGTGTAGAGTATATTTTGAAATATTCTCCTTGATTGTATATAGAACTGATAATGGTACATATAATGCCATATTTTTTGCTAGTATCATTATCTATCCATAACAAATTCCATGAACATGGGGTAAAATCATGAAGCTGGGTAACACTTTCGTGACAATCGGGTCTCCAAAATTTATAGCGGAAATTTTTTGGCCGAAAAGGAATTTTTTCGACCGAAACCTTTTTTCGGTCGAAAATTTTCACGTCAAATTTAACGGTGCCCTCAAAATTTGTGTACAATGTTTTTTGGATGAATTATTTTCCCATGGTAAGCATATTTCGGCTGAAATACTTTTCGGCCGAAACGTTTATTTTTAACGG
>JZKD02S1673444.1:104637-138602 GCA_000966675.3 Picea glauca | reverse complement strand
AAGCATAGTTATAACCCAATGATGAGATAAATGTAATGATGTGGAGGTGGAATGAAGGTGACATGAAGGTAATATGGAAGTAATGTGAAGGTATTGGTGAATAATGGAGTGAGAACAGGGACTATTTTGAGGCCCAACAGATAGCAAGGAACTTCACCCCTGGGTGATGGTTATTTCAGGTCCTTGTATTCTCAACTCTCATAATCAATCCAAATTTCAAGATGTAGGGTATCCGTTTTTTTTATCATACTACAACATACTCCCATCTTGAATTTTCTAATGATTTCAATTTTAAAGAAAATTCCATGCCTATTTTTTTATTATATCGACACCTCTCAAGTTCCTATTTCTTGTCATGATCTTGGAATTTTAACACAAGTACATGCTAGTCCTATTCTAGATCCTATAACTACAGCTAACACTTGTGTCACACACATTTTTGTAAATAAATCCCATTTGTTGTGTAACAATATATGTAACAATAGTGTGAATAAAGATACAATATTTGAAGATAGTTTGTTGTCTTGTTCTTCTTTTAATCTTCTTCAATCCATATCTAATATTCAGGCTCATTTTTATGATCCAGTAGACATATGGTTGGAGAATTGGCTGAGCGATAGATCTCTTGTAAATAAGGTTTTATTTTATGTTTTATTAAGTATTAATGTACAAAACCGATTTAAATTTTCTCATAGTAAATTAGTAATATTTGTATTTTCATTACTAGTACTAATATTTGATTCGCACATATGTACAAGTATAAAAGAGATTGAATGGCTCCACTGGAAATTTGACTATACGTAGTCATATTTCTCTCATAAAGTTAGAAGAGGAGTAGGTATAAGTTTTTTTACTTCAACTTTAGAATTAATAAGATGATGATCTTGAGTGTTCATTAAACCTGCAACTTCTTCATGCTTTACTTTTATCATAGGAAGAAGTTTCTCATTCGCTAATCATCATCTTTGATTTATTTTCTTTATATTTTAGTTTTAGTTTCATTTTAATGTTTGTTTATCTAAACTCTATTTTCTGCATGTCTTTAGTGAATTTATAACCCTTGCTTTCTTTGAATGCTCCCTCCTTGATCCACCTAATTTTTTAAGTTAGGCAAAGCAACAATGTTTCAGATCAGATTATAAACTCACACAACACCCCTACCTTAGCAAGTTCTGCATGACCTCCTGGTCTAAGGATCGTTCTTAATCTCCACTTCGAGCCTGATTGACTTCTTAATTCCCTGCTGGAATCTTCAACACACAAGTGTTTCCACAGGTCCTTCTTATGAGTTATGCCTACGCAAAATGGCACTAGGCGCAAACTCTTACCCACTTGGCTGACTGATGTGACCATGGCCTTCACCCGAAAGGTATTTTGAGTTTCGCGACTCCGCAATCCTTGATGTGAGCTCCTCTGACTCCTTCAATCCCTAAAACTCCAAAAAGGGGTTAACGGGTATTTGACTCCCCCTTAACTTTTCCTGACGTGACCCTTAATTGTGGTCTGGGGCCCAAATGTTTCAGCACCTTGGTATTTCGCATATCGGTGAATTTCAACGCAATAACTCCCTTCTCCTGATGGTTGAAATCGTGATAACTTCCTGTCACAAATCGACGGATCTGAGCTTCCTACGATCTGATGGTCTTGATTCTATCAAAACTTCATGAATCGGGAGTTCAAAACTCTCGAATCCAAGTCGAAACTTCTTCTACGCCCGGAATTTCGAAACGAGGAAATTCGAGCACGAGATTAATGACTCTTATTGATTTGGATCCAAGGGACACTACCCCTCATGAGCTTATAAGTGTTGAACGACATTCAACCTTAATCTTCCCGCTAATCTGCAAGATCCAACGGTCCACCAAACTTCGGCGATTTTCCCTCTGAGAATTTTAACCGCCCGTTCAGACTTCTCAAAGACTCCTGCCCAATTACTTTGGCGTATTTCCTCCTGATCTTGTTTCTCTACGAGGAAATTTCAGACCTCGTCCTTCCTTTGAGTTCTTCGAAGTATCTATCCTTCCTGATCTTGACCATTGCTATAGGCTCAAGGCTTCAAAAGGATTCTTGCGTGCACTCCTAGCGACATTCACAATAACCTCTGGTTATTTAAAATCTCTAACTCTGTGCACTTCTCTGCAACAACAGTTGTTCAAACCTTATCCTTGGTTGGAAAATTCTAAGACTTCCACTGGCCTACACACACCTTGCACGAATCTATTCTATACTTGCACTTTTTACTGGTATGAGAACAACGGTAACCCTCTTGTGCTTCTCTGAGATAAAACTCAGAATCTCGTCAACGCACTCCTTGTAGACTCTCACTGCACTCCTTGCAGGATTTCTCAGGAAGAGAAACAATTGAAACATATACTTTCCCTCTCATAGACTTCATACATTCAACATGAAATCACGATCATATACACACACATAGAATTGAAACAAATGCATAACAGAGAATATAAGCAAACTATAAACATACCATTCAATAGATGCAAATAGTAACCATGATAACACCATGAAATGGAATCAAAGTATTCTTATATAAATTTCGTTGCTCATGTACATGGGTTCAATAGCAACAACTATCTGCTTATACAACCTTCTACCATCTTTGTTTCTCTATTCTCCCATTCTCTTTCTCTAAAACTTACAATTACAACAAGAATAATTATTCTTCTTACAATACAATACATGCGAGGGAGCTTTCTAGAGTTTTCCCTCCTACAGCTCTAGCTATCTAATCGAAATTAAAAGCTACCTACTATACATTCGTTACAATTAAATACCTCCATATCCGACAGATGAGAACAATGCTCAAGATCTGTTTTACAATCTTTAAAATATAAATGCAAATACATCCTTCTGGCTAAAACATTAATGCTCTGTCTTTTGAAATTCAAAATGCCCTCAAAATGTGTGTTGGTGTGTCTCCAGGTGTCCTCCTCTTTTGCGCTTGCTTCACTGGCTTGCTTATGATGCTCCTACATCATAAACAACTATATTAGGAAGTTTTTATTAAACGTTTATCTTATTTTTATTCATTCTGATTGAACTTAACTTTTTAATCATTGTTGCTTCTTGGATTTCATATTTTAGTTTCAATAAAAAGCTCAATTAATTTTAACCTTGCAAGACTTAACCATGTTAAGACCTCAACTAAAATCAGGAAAACATGCTCACCTTTTTAGACTGTTTAAGTTGTCTTGCTGAAAATTATTTTTAAATTGGCTTTTTATTTAGTTTTTTATTTCATATTTTCTTTTTTTATTTGTAATGATTGAAGATTTCTATTTTGATTGCTTATGGATTTGATTAGTTTTTCTTCATTTTTTTCTTTTGGATTTTATTTTGTGGGATGCCCAAATCTGTATGGGGGAACATTATCCTAACAACAACAAATGGAAACTATAGGGAAATCCTTACTCTGTTTTCTTAATAGGATTTCATTTATCCTAAAGGTCATTTGTACCAAGTTTTTCACCTTTCTTATTCAGTAACCGTTAGCCATGGGGAACATTAAGACATGTTTCAAGTATTGTGAGCTTATCTTTAAAAAGGAAATATTGTCGACATTCATTACTTTGAATCCCTCCGATCCCCACCACAATTTAAATCCTCTATTTTGGGTAGATAAAGAGAAATTAGCGAGGTCAAATTCAAACAGTGTTGTTTCTAATCCTTTAAGCTAAAACCCTTTTTGTACCACCCCTCTCTCTTCACCTAATTCCTAAAAGGAAATTCTCCAAATATATAAATCTAAAGGGCGACATAAGAGAGTTGAAAGCACATATGTGTGGGAAGTGTGTGTAAACCCGTCAGGGTATTGAACAAGCTCGCTGGCAGCGGGTAAATACATGCATGATACCAAGATAACTTTCCGTGGGTACTAAACAGGCCCATTGGCAATGAAGCAATGTCGGGATAAGAGGTTATTCTTAAACATATGCATACTAATCCTTAAGCCTCCTAGTTATTTTATTGTTCAATAGTAGAGATGCAATTTAAGGTTAATGAAAAATCCCCTATATTTGGATTCATAGTATTGGAATTAGGTATTCAAGTACTTTAATTTCTAGAAGCTTATTTTATTTCGACTCTTTCTTATGTGGAACCTTTGGGAATGGTGTTGAGTGCAATAATATTTGAAAGATTTTATTATGATCTTTTGTAAATTTAATCCTATCATCATCAACTAGAGATAATTGTTTCTTTCCCTTGTATCACCAATTGTTGTAGCGTACAACAACCTCCCAAATTTATGTTTAATTGTTAACATTAAACTTTGGCCCCTTAATTTTTTGTGAATTTCTTTTGAAATAATTGAATTTTTATTTTTTATTTTTGACTTTGTAAATTAGTTTTCGAATATCAAGACTTAACATTAAGCTCTTATTTTTGTAATATTCCTCATTTACGCTGACTGGTATTTAATTTTTTTTATTTTATTAATTCGAGCATGAAATTAAAAAAGATTTTATTTCGATAGCGTTACTTATTGGTGTCATCGGATATTAAACTCTCATGGTTGATTGTATCCTAGTCTACCACTTATTGATCATGCTTCATATTTGAACTAAGTGTGAGCTACAAAATTTCCATAAACTATTAAAACACTTAGTTTTATTTTGATGATAGATCAAACTACTTTTATTTTATATTATAATTTTTTATCTATATCATAAGCTTTATAATATGATCATGGTAAGTCTTTCATGTTGAGGTCACACTAGGTATCATTCAAATGGTCACAACATATTATTAAGGGATTCAACCTATGATATTTTTTAGGTCAATGTGCTAATTAAAAATGTTTATCTGAACGTTGCATCAAATCTATAACTAAGTATTGAGACAAATTAGTGGATCGGTCACCAATTCATGAACATGATATGGAAATTATGGCCTTGATATCTTAAATTCCAAATGGTGTTTTTACTACCTTATCATTTCATGTTGTATACAACTCGAGGACGACTCACTTTACTGCATCATCATTCACAGTTAATGCCACGATCACTGAAATGATGGAGTTGGGTACTTGCCTCGGGGATCTGGGTAATTTCCTCATTTCATTCACCTTCAAATTTCATTCCAAAAAAATTGTGTTTATTATGAGTTCTGATGTTGAGGGTTTCAAGTTGTATTGATTCAAGGGTTTTATTCCCTTTGCTGAGACGATTGCGACCAATTTTGTCTTCAAATATTGTTCCTATTGTTTATGCTCTGTCAATTTTAACATTTTTCTCTACTGTGTAAGACATTTTGGTCAAGGAATCGACCTCACACTGTGTATGAGATCCTGTCGACTTCATTTTTTTTTGTGAAGTCCGTAAACCATAAGTCATATTGTTTTTTCATTGAGGTTTTTAGCGCTCAAATTCCGGTTTTGTGGGTCAATTCGTTATGGGTTATTTTTTCAAGAATCGAGCCAATAGGCCCAGATCTTATTTTAGCTCTCTCTGATCATCATAATATGTTACAACAAACTGGTTGGATCCAGTTTTTGTTGACATTTGATGGTTTCAATACACAAGTTTTCAAAGCGTTTGTAGCAAGATTCGATGTCATAACGACCAGGATATGAGATATAGAGTTGCAGGTGGTCGAGAATCTCATCTGCAAGACCAAATGTTTGTCATTAACAGGAGAGAAATGGTTCAAAAAAATGAGGGATAAGGAGATTACATCGGTTGAATTTCTTTCTTCATTAAAGCTCAAGTATGACCACAAAGGTATTCTTAATAAAAGAAAAATGATTCCCACTGCTCACGATTATTAAACAATTTATCCCCTTCGAGGGTATATATTCACTGGTATTCATTTTCGTTTGATGATGGTTTTTAAAGGCTATGAATTAAATATGCCTTTCTTCCTTCTCAAATCCCTCACAAAATTGACATGATTCTCAGCTTTGCAAGAAATATCTGTCATCATGGATTAATTAGAATTATTGTGTAATTTCATTTAAAACTAGAATAAAGACTCTTACGAGGATTTTAGGAGAAACATATTTTTGGAAAATCCTAAGTCTATTTCTTCTCCTATTGAAGTTGTCCCCAATGGTAAATGTCCAAATTGGTGTGAAGGATGTTGGATAGATTGTCATTGATGTCAATAGTCGAATTGATGATCTCTTGTTAATGATGAATTACCACAGTTGAGATTGTCATTGATGTCAACAAGCATATCAGTTAAGCATAAGATGTCAAACAATGTGAAGAGGATGATAGCGCAAGCTCAGGAGGAAGAGCGAACAGGAAGAGTTCATTGCACAGTATATCCGGTAGCAGAAGAAATTCGTGATTATTGTTGATCACGATAGGATCAACAATGTTCCTATGAATCAAGCTCATGAGGTATAGAGGCTTGAAAGAGCTCATATGAAGGATGAGAGTCGAGTTAAGCTCAGAAGGGCTAGCGTCGAGTTCATAGAAAGGAGCCATCGATAATCTCGATGGGCGATAGAGATTGCTGGAGACAACAAGAACAAATAGCCATGGGCCATTAGATCTAGCATAGATGCATGGAGGAAGTTGTCGACCGTTGATCTGCTTTGAGAGCCTCAACAACCATCGGATCATATCAAAATAGAAGCATAGGATAAGTGTGGCATAAGATCAACGATGAGGTTTGTTCAAAACCTCAAAAGCCAAAGCTCCAAAATCTTAGGAGGCGGAGTGACGTGGACCGTTAGATTAAAATCAAAGGAGGAGCGACGTGGATTGTCGATCCGACGAGAGAGGCATTTCAGATACCGAGAGTTGGAGCGTCGACCCCCCTTTATCACATTAATGTTGAAACCCCGTTAGTGGTCAGATCACCAAGGCTATGGACCGTCGATCTATTTCCATGAAATAAAACTCGAACCTTTTGATCGTTTTGGCAAGATCACACGCGAACCGTCTGATCGTTTCGATGATGCCATACTGGGATTTTTCATCACAACACTTGCCCAATGTTCTGTAATCCTGGTAGCCATCCATCTGAATGCTTGATTAAGAAATGTAAGGATCAAATATAAACCATTGATCTGTCTTCACAAAACAAATGTGAGTCATCTAATCATTTCAGCGATATCCTAATCAGGATTTTTGAGCTGTTGGAGGTCATGAGACCCGATGAGAAAAATGTCAAAGAACTGACGATCGTCCATCTTCGTGGAGAATATGACACGTCCGATCTGATCGAAAATTTCGTGATCGGGAATTCTGAAAGTGGAAATCACGAATATTTGAATTCCTAAAATGCTGAAACCCCGTCAACCATCCATCTCAGTGGGGAATTTGAATCGTCTGATTGTTTCGACGATTTCGTGATCATGAGTTTAGTAAAGTGTGAAGTTACGAAGACTCGAATGTCTAAATGTTAAAACCCCATCAGCTGTCTATCTCATCAAGAGGATGAATCATTGGCGTTGAATTGAGAAGTGCTTAAACACTCATTTGGTCTAATTGCCTAAAGCGTGAGGTCATCGCCATTGGTCATATGGTAAAAAGGTTTGACATTGCAGAGTGTAATGCGTTGTTGAAATTGTTGAGCCAGTGGTTCTATAACACACGGTCATGTGAAATGGATTGAAGGAAGCGCCTCCACGGAATCTGGTCTCTGTGAAGTAAAAGAGATTTGATATCGAGTATAAAGGATTAAATTGATCCATGACTATGATCAATTTATGAAAAACCTTCACGGTAAAATGAACCGATACACCATCATGATTAAAAGAGAATAAATCATGAAAATATGAATAAAGAATAAAAAGGAAAAATGATATTAATTAAAGTTTAGTTTATCATTTTAAATGAAAAGGTACAATGGTTCAAATAAAGGGACACGATGTTTTAAATTTCACACCCGTTTGAAGAGCGGGTTCCTTCAGCACAGTCTAACAAGAAGGAATGTCTAACAACAAAGCACCATTGTTCAATGGAGAAGGCTATGCTATGTGGAAAATAAAAATGAAAAACTTCATGTTGGCTCTTGGTTTTGATATCTGGAAATTTGTTGTAGACGATTACATTGCACCAACTACTCCACCCAAAGACTCTAGAGGAAAGAAAATTTGTAATGATAACTCAAGAGTAGTTAATGGTATTCTAGCAGGGTTGATTAACTCTATATGTGTGAAAGTTATGCAGTGCAAATCGGCCAAAGAAATCTGGGACAAATTGGAGGCCGTACATGAAGGAGATGACAAAGTCAAGGAAGCCAAACTACAGACCTATAGAACTCAATTTGAAAACCTGAAAATGAAAGAAGAAGAAAATATTGTTGAGTACTTTCATAGGGTAGATGATGTGGTCAACTCAATTAGAGCAACATGAGAAGAAGTTACAGATAAACCCATTGTGCAAAAAATAGTAAGGTCATTACCGATGAGATATGATGCAAATATTTCCTCAGTTGAAGATAGATCCAATCTAATCTCACTCACAGTTGACCAATTGTATGGAATTTTTACAGCATATGAGATGAGAACAGGGAATAAAAATCAACAAAAGACAAAACAACTTTCAAAGCATTCAAGACAAAGATAAATCAGAAGAAAAAACCTCAATCTTGTCATCATGAAGAATCTGATGTGGAAGAAGCCAACTTCATTATAAAACTTTAGAAAGGATTAGGGAAATACAAAGGCAAGCTTCCTTTCAAAAATTTTAATTGTGGCAAAGTTGGTAATTTCGCATCCAAGTGTCCCTATCCCAAGGAGGACCCTGAAGAGAAAGAAAACAAAAACAAACAATACAAGAAAAAGGAAAAACCCAACTACAAGAAAAAATTCTACAGAGGGAAAAATAATTTATACTCAAAAGAAGAAGACAACAACTCATCACAGTATAGTCACAACGATGAATATGATGATGATGAAGTCCTTTTCTTAGGTATTGAAGAATCTAATGAAATAGAAAAAATTAAACATGAGAAAGAGTTAGAAGTTGAAGTAGAAGTTAATATGGAGGAAGAATTTCTCAGTGCCTTAGATGAATTAAGAAAATACAAAACCAGATATAGACAATTGAAAAGTTTTGTAGTTGAACAGAAAGAAAAATATGAACAAGAAGAAAAGGAGATGGAAAAATTTATGAACAATCTGAAAAAACAAATCTTAGAAGCAAATAAGATTGAAGAAAGTCTGGAAAAGTCTCTTGAAGAAAAACAAATAACTGTTGAAAGGATGGAGACAAAAATAGTTCATCTGAAAAAGGAGTTGGATGCAAAAATCATTCAAACAAAATCTAAAAATAGCTCTAAAATATTAGATAAGATTATTACAGCGCAAAGGGATTCTGGAAATAAAAATGGAATAGGTTATTCTCAAAAGGAAGGCCATGTTAACTCAAAATCTTATGCAGATGCTCTTCGCAGTACACTCAAGAAGAAAAATGAAGAGAAGATAAGTAATGATCAGAACTCCAGAAGATTACCACCACCCATCAGGAAAGAAGGCACGACAATACCAAAGAAGTTTTACCAAAATAGGTATCCTTGTATTTTTCCTGGTTATTGCTTTGCATGCTCTAATTTTGGACAGAAAGCTATAAATTGTAGAGCATATAGAAACAAAAATTTGAAGGTTAAGAATTATATCCTTAAGGATAAACAAGCAGCAAATCGAGTTAAGAGAAGAAACTATAACTCCTTTGAACCTCTACAAGAAGGGGACTTACAATGCTTTAGATGTCATAATCATGGACATAAAGCCATTAATTGCAGACGAATGGAAGTCTTATAACAACCCAAGTTCATTAGAGAGCAGAATAAACTTTGGAGAGTAAAAACATCAAAAAGTGAATGTCTTATTGCCCTAAAAACTCAAGATGAAAAGGATCTCTGGTATGTTGACAATGGATGCTCGAAACATATGACAGGTAACAAGGACAAGTTTTTAGACTTAAAGAAACAAAAAGGTAAAGTTACATTTGGTGATAATGCTTCAACTAACATACTTCGGAAAGGCACTGTGAGCTTGGGAAAAGACAAAGCTAGAAATGTACTACTTGTCGATAAATTGAAGCCTAGTTTATTAAGTGTCAGTCAAACCTGTGATCAAGGATACTTCTACATCTTTGATTCCAAAAAATGTGAAATTAGGAGAGAAGACACAGGAAAATTAGTTGGTACTGCTCCTAGAACTCCTAAAAATGTATATATACTAGATGCAAAATTGAATGAGGAATGTCATATAAATTCTGTAGATGAAAGTTGGCTATGGAATAGGAGGTTGGGGCATATTAACTTTGAAAATCTTGTGAAATTAAGCAACCTTGGTGCAGTAAGAAACTTGCCAAAAATCATAAAACCCTCAAATGCTATGTGTAGACACTATCAACTAGGGAAGCAAACTAGGGTAAGGTTCAAAACAAAAGAATACACAACCTCTAAACCTTTAGAGCTTGTTCACACTGACCTATGTGGACCTACGAGAACCAAGAGTCTACAAGGAGAGTCTTACTTTATGTTGTTCATTGATGACTTTACTAGAATGAGTTGGATATGTTTTGTCAAAGAAAAATCAGAAGCAATCAACAAATTCAAATCCTTTAAAGCCCTTGTTGAAAATGAAAGGGAGACAAAAATAAAATGTCTTAGATCAATCAATGGTGGTGAATTCACCTCAAAAGAGTTCTATGTCTTCTATGAAACTCATGGAATAAAAAGACAAGTCTTTGCTGCTAGAAGACCTCAACAAAACGGGATTGCTGAAAGAAAGAACAGAACAGTTCAAGAGGCTGCAAGGACTATGCTCAATGAAGAAAAATTGTCAGATGGATATTGGAGGGAAGATCTAATCACAGCTGTATACATATTGAACAGAGGTCAGCTAAGGGTTAATAGTGATAAAAATCCTTATGAACTATGGTTTGGAAGAGCTCCATCAGTGAAATACTTCAAAGTCTTTGGAAGTAAATGCTACATCAAAAGATTAGATGAGAGTCTTGGAAAATTTGATGCCAGATCTGATGAAGGTATTTTTCTTGGATATGCTTCAAACAAGAAGGCATATAGATGCTACAATCTTAGATCACATAATATTTTTGAATGTGCAGATGTCAAGGTGGATGATCTAAAAACGATAAGGATCAAAAATCAAGAGACCATATCTAAAAATAAAGATGAAGATGATGACGAGACATTCGACACACAACTAGAAGAAGTAGAAGAGAATGAAAAAGAAAGGGAAGAAGATGATATGGATAATAGTGAAAGTGAATAAGATAGTGAATATGGATATATAAGAGAATAATTCCCAAGAAGAGATAGAAAGACACCCTCAAGAATTATTCAAAAAAATCATCTTGAAGAACTTATTATTGGAGATATGAATGATGGAATGCAAACAAGAAGACAACTACTGTATCAAACAGAATTAGCATTGTTGTCACATATTGAGCCAAGTTCAATCAAAGAGGCATGTAAAGATGAGAACTGGGTTAAAGCTATGCATGAAGAATTGGATCAAATTGAAAGAAATCAAACTTGGTAACTAGTTCCTAGACCAAAAGATAAAAATTTCATTGGAACTAAATGGGTATATAAAAATAAAATGAATGAATATGGGAAAGTAATCAGGAACAAAGCCAGATTAGTATGCAAAGGTTATGATTAGGTTGAAGGAGTAGACTATGAAGAAACATTTTCACCTGTAGCCAGATTAGAGGCAATTGGGATGTTCTTAGGTTTCTCCATCTACATAAAATTTAAAGTGTACCAAATGGATGTCAAATCAACATTTCTCAATGGAAATTTAGAAGAGGAAGTCTATATTGAGCAACCACATGGGTTCCAAATAACCAATAAAAGAGACTATATTTGTAAATTAAAGAAGACACTCTATGGATTAAAACAAGCACCCAGAGCATGGTATGCAAGGCTAGACTCTTATTTACAAAAACAAGGCCTCAAAAGGGGATCAACAAACAACAATCTTTATTGCAAAATTGATGGTAATAAATTGATCATTGTGGAAGTGTATGTTGATGATATCATATTTGGTAGTAATAATATAAAAGTGAGTGAAGAATTTGGTAAGATGATGCAACAAGAATTTGAAATGTCTATTCTTGGAAAACTAAATTTCTTCCTTGGATTACAAATAATACAGTCCAAAAAGGGAGTCTTTATCCATCAGTCTAAATATGTTAATGATATGCTTAAGAGATTCTAGTTAGAGGATTCCAAACTTGTTAGTACACCTATGACAGTTGGATGCAAACTAAGAAAGAATGATGAGTCCAAAGCTGTAGATCCAAAACACTAAAGATCAATGATTGGCATTTTTCTCTATGTAACATCTTCCAGACCTGATGTCAAGCAAGTTGTTGGGATGGTGGCTAGATTCCAAGAAGAACCCGAGGAGAGACATGTTCAAGATGTAAAAAGATTTTTTAGATATTTGAAAGGAACCATAGATCTTGGTTTGTGGTACCCTAGCAAGGACTCATTTACATTAAAAGCCTATTCAAATGTTGATTGGGCAGGAAGTCTAGATGATAGAAAATGTACGAGTGGAGGAGCATTCTTTTTGGGAGAATCAATGGTTGCTTGGATAAGCAAGAAACAATCCTCAATTTCTCTGTCTAGCACTGAAGTTGAGTATATTGCAGCAGCATAATGTTCCACACAAGTTGAATGGATGAAACAAACTCTATAAGACATCAAAATAGTATTTGAAGAATCCACAACTATCCACTATGATAATACAAGCACGATAAGTCTCTTTAAGAACCCTATTCAACACTCAAAATCAAAACACATTCCCATAAAGTACCACTATCTAAGAGATCAAGCTGAAAATAAGAACATTAAATTGGAATATGTTCCAACACAAGAACATGTGGCAGATATTTTTACAAAACCCTTAAGTAGAGATGTATTTGAATATATCAGGAAAAAATTGGGAGTAATCCTTCTTCCTACCTAAATATATCAAGAAAATAATGCATCATTTGGCACCTATTCAGGGGGAGATAGCAATCAACGACAAAAGGAGTCATTCAATTATGACAAAAAAAGTGTGATTACAGGAGGTGTTACCAGTGGTCATAAAAGTACTTATATAGATAGATCATAGGAGAAGAAACCCTTTGCCATTGATGTCAAAGGGGGAGAGAAACTTCATAAAAATAAAATCCTCATAAGAGGAAAGAATCATCACGGGGGATCTTTTAATATGAAGTTAGTGTGTTTCCCTCAATGACAAAGGGGGAGATTGTTGGACAGATTGTTATTGATGTCAACAGTCGAATTGATGATCTGTTGTTAATGATGAATTACCACAGTTGAGATTGTCATTGATGTCAACAATCATATCAGTTAAGAAGAAGATGTCAAACCATGTGAAGAGGATGATAGCGCAAGCTCAGGAGGAAGAGCAAATAGGAAGAGTGCATTGCATAGTATATCAGGTAGCAGAAGAAATTCATGATTATTGTTGATCACGATAGGATCAATAATGTTCCTATGAATCAATCTCAGGAGGGATAGAGGCTTGAAAGAGATTATATGAAGGATGGGAGTCGAGTTAATCTCAGAAGGGTTGGCGTCGAGTTCAGAGAAAGGATCCATCAATAATGTCGATGGACGGTAGAGATTGTTGGAGACAACAAGAACAAATAGCAATGGGTCGTTAGATCCAGCATAGATGCACGAAGGAAGTTGTCGACCGTTGATCTGCTTCAAGAGCCTCAGTAGCCATGGGATCATATCAAAGTGGAAGGATAGGATAAGTGTGGCATAAGATCAGCAATGAGGTTTGTTCAAAACTCCGAAAGACGAAGCTCCAAAATCTTAGGAGGTGGAGTGACGTGGACCATTAGATTCAAAGAAAAGGAGGAGCGACGTGGATCGTTGATATGACGAGAGAGACATTTCGGATACCGGGAGTTCGAGCATTGACCCCCCTTTATCATAGGAATGTTGAAACCCCATCCGTCGTCAGATCACCAAGGCTATGGACTATCGATCTATTTCTGTGAAATAAAACTCAAACCATCCTATCATTTCAGTGAGATCATACGTGAACCATCCGATCGTTTCGGTGATGCCATACCAAAAGTTTTCATCACAGCACTCGCCCAATGTTCCGAAATCCCATCAGCCATCCATCTCAACGCTTGATTAAGCCATGGTTGTCGGATTGAGAAATGTAAGGATCAAATATAAACCGTTGATCTATCTTCACAAAACAAATGTGAGTCGTCTAATCATTTCAGCAATATCCTAATTGGGATTTTCGAGTTGTTGGAGGTCATGAGACCTGATGAGAAAAACGTCAAAGAACCCACGACTGTCCATCTTCGTGGAGAATATGACACGTCCGATCTGACCACCAATTTCGTGATTGGGAATTCTGAAAGTGGAAGTCACGAAGATTTGAATGCCTAAAACGTCGAAACCCCATCAATCGTCCATATCAGTGGGGAATTTGAACCATCCGATTGTTTTGGCAATTTCGTGATCGTGAGTTTAGTAAAGTGTGAAGTCATGAAGACTCGAATGTCTAAACGTCGAAACCCTGTCAGTCATCTATCTCGTTAGGAGGATGAATCATGGGCGTTGAACTAAGAAGTGCTCAAATTCTCATTTGGTCTAATTGCCTAAAGAGTGAGGTCATAGCCATTGGTCATATGGTAAAGAGGTTTGAAATTGCAGAGTGTAATGCATTGCCAAAATTGTTGAGCCAATGGTTTTGTAATGCACGGTCATGTGAAATGGCTTGAAGGAAGCACCTCTATGGAATCTAGTCTCTGTGAATTAAAAGATATCTGATATCGAGTATAAAGGATTAAATTGATCCATGACTGTGATCAATTTATGAAAAACCTTCACGGTAAAATGAACCGATACACAGTCATGATTAAAAGAGAATAAATCATGAAAATATGAATAAATAATAAAAAGGAAAAATGATATTAATTAAAGTTTAGTTTATCATTTTAAATGAAAAGGTGCAATGGTTCAAATAAAGGGTCACGATGTTTTAAATTTCACACTTGTTTGAAGAGTATATAAACAAGAAAAAGTGGTGAGACGAATGTATCTATGCAGTCCATATCTAAAGATCAAAAGATGAAGCAGATTCCAAGAAGAAAATCTAATACCTATGCATTAAGGGTGGTTGGGTGGTGCAAGGGAAGGTTGGTGCCTGCAGAGGGAGTTGGTGCTTCCTTGTCAGTTATAGCTGACTAAACAGGGGGTTGTAGCCTCCTACCAGTTGGTGTTCGTAAACCAGGGTGTGGGTGCATCCTGATTAGTTGGTGTTGATCAAAGAGGAAGTATATATTCCTTTTATGTAACATGTAAAACAAATTTTGCAGTTAATAGAAAAGAGTTTGTGGTTTTTCCATTTGGGTTCCATAATAAAATACTGTGTTAAAATTATGTTTGCATTAATAAATGAAAAATTGATATAATTGTTGTGTCATTGATTCACCCCCCCTCTCAGTGATAGGATTTGATCCTTCAAAGGAAACTTTACGTATTTTTCTTCACCTATAGATGACTTCCATGACCTAATAAAAAACCCTTTATTCAATGAAAATTCAAATAAAATATAAGTTGCATATTTAATCAGGGAAATTTGTCTTAATGTGTCATAGGTATCAATTTAAAATGGGTTATCTCATATTATTACATGCAGCAAAATCCATAGGCTAGCCTAAAAAAAAAAAAACCAACGAATCATGCAAGTAGAAATAGGGTTTCATTTTCTTCTTCTATTCAGACAGTAGTTGATATATATGCTTCGAAACTTCTTGAGAAACCCAAATCCTCGGTTAATATATACTTCGAAACTTCTTGAGAAACCCAAATCCTCGGTTAAGCATGCAAGCAGGAGTCCACATAAATCAATTGATTTTAAGAAAAAAAAAATGATCCTGTTAATATTAACTTTCGGTCGGGTTAACATTTTCATCAATTCACATTTTACTGGAATTCATATTTTACTGGCTCTGCATCTTGATATTTAGTTCTTTTTTGAATTTATCTTTGTGATTGTTAGGTAATAATTTAGCATTTTTACTTTAACTCGTTTCCTTCCTAATAAAGAGAAGCTACATAAATTTGTACCCGCTCCAATTTCTTTTAATATTTTTTTCATTTTAATTTAATTTATTTTATTTTTTTCATTTTAATTTAATTTATTTACTTGTACAGGTGTGGGATCTATGGAATGAAATGAGGATTATGTCTAGCTAATAATTTTAAGCTTAATTTTAATTTAATTTATTTTCAAAAGAACAACTACATAATTTGGTTTTTCCGTTTTTTATTTATTTTTATTTATGATGGTAGGTATGCAAGAAGCTGATGTGGACATATATTTTTTCATTGAAGATATCCACAAATCTTGAGGATAAAGATTATAAATAATATAAAAAAAAAATTAAGAAAACGAATTCCTATTTTTGGGAAAAGTTGTTTTGAATAATATCTCATTTTCAGATTTTGAGTTAATTTCTCCTGAAATTAGGAAGAATTGTTAGAGATTGTGGGGTATTTTCTTATAAAAAGAGAAAGAAATTATTGTAGAAGGAGGGGGGAGTTCTGGATCTGTAACTTTGGGGAATAATTTTGCAGTAAGAGAAAATCTGAAGGGCATTGTTGTACTAAAGCTCATCTTTTTTAGTGGGATTGTACAAGACTGTGTAAGGACATATGTTTAAAAAGAATAACAAGTTTTCATTCTTATGCACTATTGCATGATACGTAAGATTGATATTATTTCTTATGATAAATTCAATTTTGATTGATATCTTTAATTTTATAAAGTTGTCTTTGTAGAAATAATAGATTTAAATTAGAATTTATTGTGAATTTATGGAGACTTGATTATGTTAACTAATAACTATTTATGGGTTTAACATAATCTGGTTTTTCATTCTTTTATCTTGAGTTGAATGAACTATTCTTTTAACTAAAGATAAATCTTATATTTAATTCATTCTTTTTAAATTTTGAGTTTAAGTATGTGTTTTGGATGGTTTAAATAATTGTTTATTTAAGTCATTCCATTGCATATTTTCGTTAATAACTTGCAAATCTTATGAATTGTTTCTATGATTTGAAATTGAATCTTAATATTGAATTCAATATCAGTCCTTTCCCCTTTTAGCATTTTTTCCTTGGTTTTGATGAGATTTGTATCTTGTCCTCATCAAGATAGATTAGATTAGATCCTTGCATTCTAGATTAAAACTGCATTTTCATTTAATCCATAGATTCTCCTTTCGCAGGAGAAAACCCAAATGTGGCTTTGTTGATCCCTTATTTCAGCCAAGGATTTCCTTCTTCAAGTAGCTACAAGAAGGTAGTTCCTTCTTTTCTGTCTGCTGATCACAACAAGTAATAGGATACCTTAGTAGATAGAAGATTGTATATATTTTGTACATATAGACCAGGTTAATTTAAATAACTTTAGATTAGGTTGGTCTTATGATAATGGTAACTGGAGACCCATTGAACCAGTCAGAATCACCATATCAAACAGAGAATGGTATAATTGGGACCTTGACCGGGTGATCTCCCCAATGTTGATGAAGGTCATTTTTGGCCATCAACATAAACCAATGATGATTTTAAGTCAATACATTCATTAATAAATAAAGGTAATATCCAAATTAGTAATTATAAGTCATGTGTTTCATCCTTATGCTAAGAAGGTAACTTAACTAGTTGCCCAATTTTGTTGGGTATTTGTTTAATTCCATGTTGGAAAGTACCTAGTTTCAATATATCTACATAAGGCCCATTAATTTATGTTGAGAAGTTTACTAATCATAAATTTCACTGCAAAATAATAATCTATCTGTTGAATTGTTGAATTGTGACACTCATAAAAATATTTTCCAAATTATTAATTTGAATTTCAAATCACAATTTCACATATAACCATCTTGTTAGGATGATCCTTAAATTGTGATATGTTTAACAACCCCTCTGTTAAGACATAAATGTAAGTGAGTGCAATATTAGTGAATTTTTTTTTTTTAAACAACTAAATCATCAGTTAGAACAAGCGACAAGAAAATAACATACATGTGCGATTACACATTTTATTCTCATATGTATCACTACGCTAAGAGATTAAGATAAAACACCATTGTTACTCTCAGTTCAACCATTACATAAGATAGAAAATTTCTAACCACCCAACCTACCCTGCATGGTTAGGACCTTCCATGGATGTAACAATCCTGCTGGATGTCTATGTTCAACCTTCACTTGTTGACATCCTAGACATATCACCACATAACTAACTATGTCTGCTTTCATTCCTTTCTATAAGAATAAATGCTTAAGGTATTCGTTCATCTTTGTGACTCTGAGATGAGCCATGTACATCGCTCGATGATCTTCACTTAAAATAAAACTTCTTAATTTGTTGTTAGGCGATATGTAAATTCTGTCGTTATATCTCAACAATCTGTTGTTTTCCATTGAATAGCCTTCAAACTTTAGTACCATCATGGTATTTTTTCCAATATTATCCTTAACTTATTTGTACCAGTCATCATCTATCTATAAATTTATAATCTTTTCTTGAAGATTCATCTTAAGAGGTATTATCGAGGATATGTGTAGTCTCTGACTCAACGCATCTTCCACTCTATTCATCGTTCCTTTAATATAAGTAATCTCAAAGTCGTATTCGCTAATTAATTCTGACCAATGCCTTTGTTGTGCTTTCAGGTCACTCTGAGAAAATATATGCTGCAAGACATAGTGATATGTCTTTAATTTGAATTTTCATCCAGTCAGATAATGTCTCCATACTCTCAAGGCATATACAATTACTAATAACTCCAAGTCATGCATTGCGTAGTTCTCCTCATGATTTCTCAATTTCCTTGAAATGTAAGTGATCATTCGACCGTATTGCATCAAAACTCCACCTAAACCTTCCTTGGATGTGTTCGTGCATACAAATAATTCTTTGTCCGTATCGAGGACCTTTAGTATCAGCGTTGTCGTAAAAAATTCCTTAAGCTTTTGAAATTCTTCCGCGCATTTCTCAGTACATACGAACTTCTTGTTTTTCTTCTGCAATTACATGATTGGATTTGCTATCTTCAAAAAACCTTCGACGAACAGTCGATAATATCTTTATAAACCCATAAATCTAAGTACTTCTTGTACGTTAGTCGGTGTTGTCCATTCCATAATAGCCTCTACTTTTTCTGGATCCACAACGATACCTTCACCAGATATGATATGTCCCATGCAATGAATCTCCTTGTGGTAAAAATAACACTTCCCGTACAACTTTTTTCATCTTAAACATTGTAAAACCTTTCTCAAGTTTTCGTCATGATCTTATATCGTCCGAGAATAAATCAATATATCGTCAATGAATATTTGAAAAAAATTGTCTAAGTATTCACAGAATAACCTGTTCATCAATCTCATGAACACTCCCAGAGTATTCGTCAGTCAAAAAGGTAAAAGAGTGAACTCAGAGTGTCCAAATATCATCTTAAATTCGGTCTTAGGGATATATTCTTCCTTAATCTGTAACTGGTGATATCTCGATCTCAATTCGATCTTAGAAAATATAGTTTCTCCCTCCATATGATCAAATAAATTGTTTATCCTTGGCATCAGATACTGGTTCTTAATCGTTTCTTTGCTCAATTGAAGATAGTCAATACAAAACTTCCATGACTCATCCTTCTTTCTAACAAAATTCAATACAAAGCCTCCACGACCCATCCTTCTTTTTAACAAAAATCAAAGTGGCGCACCCCACGATGATACGCTCGGATGTTTAAGTCCCAAATCCAACAACTCCTTCAATTGAATTTTCAACTCCTACAATTCAAGAGTTGACGTCCAGTAAGGCATTCTTGATATTAGTTCAATTCTAGGTTTCATGTCTATTGTAAACTCCAACTCTCTTTCAAGCGGTAAACCTGGAAACTCCTCTGGAAATACGTCTGTAAACTCTTGTGCTACAGGAAGGTCTTCTAGTCCTTTTTCCTCGCCCTTTTCGATTAGCACCAAGATTGAATATAACTTGAATCCCTTTCACATACTCTTCTACAAGTGTAGGGAAGAAATAAACCTTAGAGACACCCCCTGGTTTCTTCCTACAATCACTCTACTCTTCCCCAAATAATCCGTCAAACTTAACCATTTTGTTTACAATTAAGTTTTGCATCATGCAATTCCAAATAGTTCATGCCTATAACTATGTCATAATATCCTAATATCATGACATTAAGGTTGGACTTCATTACAAAATCTCCCAAGTTAATGCTACAGTCCTTAATCTTTCCTCCAAATTTTTGTTTGGATCCTGATACCATTTCCACATATCTAAACTCGTCCTTCTCAACTACCTTTACCTTAATTCTCTTAAGTGGTGCACTAGAAATAAATCTCTATGTAGATATTGGATCTATCAAAATACTAAAGGTTTGATCGATGATCATACCTGACGTCTCGAGCATAGTGGAATGGTGCCCAGCTTGGCGGTTATTCACCACTGCATGTATTTTGTGGGCCTTGCCTAAATATCCAACAACTGTAGTGGGTCCTGATGATCCGACTGCTTTGGCCTTCTCAATCGTACAATTCCATTGGTAATTTGTCTATCCACATGTCCAACATCCAGTCTTTGGCCCAGTTCTCCTGGTCCCCGAAGTAGAAGTTGTTGGCCTAGCAATATGTGATCCTGGTTTGTTCTACTGAACAAGCCTAAAATGTTGTTGTTGTTGTGGACGACGTTTTTTTTGTTGTTCCTATGGTGCTATGTAAGGAGTCCTCTAATGGGGAGTCTGTCATCGTGGTGTCAAGAACATAGGTTCTCTGGGTGTATCTCAATACCCATAAGTTTATTTGGTTGGTGTATGATGTTGTTGCACTCATGATGTAGTCTGTCCCGTCGGTCTAGAAGAAGTCTTTCCCTGACCCCCACTATTCATATATTCCTCGGATATGAGGGCCTTATAAACTGCATCATGCAACGTCTAAGGCATCAGGATACTCACCTTTTCATGAATGTTTAAGTTAATGACAAACACAAACGTGTTTACCTTTAACTTCTCTGTGTTCATATGTGGAGCATACCTAAGTAGCTCCATGAACCTGGCCTCATACTTTGTAACCATACGACTACCCTGTCATAATGCGTTTAACTCATTAAGTTGGTGGTCAATGAATTCCTCAGACAAGTACCTCTCTAGGAATCGTTCCTCGAACAATTCCCATGACACGTCTTCTAATTCCATGTTTAGTTGAGGTAGGAGTGTCTTCCTCCAAATTATAGCACTCCCCTTCAGCTGAAATACCTCCATGCGTAATTTCGTGTTGGATGTGTAATCACAAAGTGCGAAGCACATATCCATGTTCTCCAACCATAACTTGGATGATAATCCATCCATGGCACCCCAGAATGCGAGAAACTTCACCTTCTTTAGTTATCTGTGAATACTACTACTACCAGTTGGTGCACGTTGTGATCCCTCATTTGGAACAAAAGATCTTCCCTCATCTCTATCTAGGTGGTTGATCAATGCCTCTGACATCCTCTGGAAGGATCTCATCATACATACCACATATCCTACTGCAACCTGCTCCTTCTTAGTATTCTTCTCATGTCCCTGAGGGTTATACCCCTCTGGCGTGGATACAACTAGAGGAGGCATACCTCGTCCTCTTGCACCACGACATATACTTCCCATGTGTCCTCTAACCATGATTACCTGCATGGACAATTTTCAAAATTAATTAGTAATACATCATTAATCATTTAATTTAACACAATGGAAGACATAATGGTCCAATGTCACAAGGTTGAACCTACTTTGATACCCTATGTAACGACCTCTCCGTTAAGACATAAATGTAAGTGAGTGCAGTATTGGTGATTTTTTTTTTTTACACAACCAAATCATTAGTTAGAACAAGCGACAAGAAAATAAAATACATCTGCAATTACACATTTTATTCTCATCTGTATCACTACATTACGATATTAAGATACAACGCCATTGTTACTCTCAGTTCAACTATTACATAAGATAGAAAATCTCTAACTGCCCAACATACCCTGCAAGGTTAGGACCTTCAAGACACATAATGAACACTCAAGTCCAAGATTCATCTGATCAATTTTGACCACTTAAGGTATTAGGATTGGTGTCGTTCTGAGGAGCATGAAGTTATCTATTCCCGTAACCTTAATCCTATTTTAAATTAAGAATAAAAACAACAAAAATACTTAATCATCAATTCTTCAAGGCTCAAAAGTATTTTATATGTCAGTGCAATTGTAGAAACTCCATTTTTCGTACTTAAGTGAAAAATTCAACATTAATGAGTAATGGTATATTATGGTACACCCACAGACATAAATTTTAAACTTAACGAACCATTCATCATTTTATAAGAGGGGCAATAAATAAATAACAATATATACATATATTTCTATTTTATCCCTAATGATATTGTAATCATTGAAGAATTCATTAGGTTCAAAGTCAGTTGATAAGATGTAACTAACACCGAGAGGAAAAGTGCATGTACGATTAAATTCATATTTTAGATACTTTTCGGTGTTGATCGAGATTAGGGTTTGGACTGAACCAGGTGACCACCATGGTTTGGAGGCTTTGGAAATATCCTACATGGGAGCCATGACTTAGTGGACATCTCCTATGTCTATCAATTTTGATTTTGGAGTAGGTCAGTTTTAGAGTAGTGAGGTTTTGAACTAGGGTAAGGATGGTGGGTGAGGTGGTGGTTATTCTAGATCGGTTGGCAGAGGATAAGTGGTGGAGCTAGGGGGGTCTGCTACAATATGACGAAGTCTACAAGGCAGACCTACAAAGGATTAGACAGGCGAGGGTACGGGAAGAGGTAAGGGGAGCAGATAGAGAAACAGTGGTATGTATAAAGGATAGGGGATTAAATAATGTAATCAATGGTTGCATTGAGAAGGGTGAGGTTTGGGGAGGCTTTCCATTCAACTCGCATTCATAATTTACTCCACAGGATCCGACAGGAAAATAGGTTAGCTAGTTGTCCGAGAACATTACAGAAAGGACGAATAGTGCAGGAGATGCTCATCAAACCAACCCTGTAAAGATTAAGGCTAGGGATGAGTTTTGGCCGTTAAGGGAGCTAGAGGAATTATGCGAGACAGTGGAGGAAGCTAGGAGGAAGTCGATGTTGGTAGTTGGCGTGGAGCATAGATCTGGGAAGGAGGTATCAAATAAGCCCAGTGAAAAGGCTTGTAAAGCTAAGACGCTAAGGCTAAGAGTCACCCTGGGGAAAGACATAGGGATGAAGGAGATAAGCCTCTTATCTGCACGCGGGTTGGTAGGAAACTTCAGTTATAGGGCGTTGGGAGCTAGGGATATTTTGAGCTGGGTGGAAGAAACCTGGCTCCCAGGTCTGGGATATGCACCTGAAGTATACATCCTTATTAAAGGATGGTATTGCTTCATTTTCAATACCCATGAGGACGCAGAGATAATTTTTAAATAGGTGTGGCTAGTAAAGGGAGGGAGTTTGATGCTAAAAAAGTGGCATTGCGCTTTTAACCCAGAGAGGGAAAAATTTCAATAGAAACATCTTTGGATTCTTCTGCCTGGTTGGTTGCTCTTCCTATGGAATCTAGAGGCTTTTAAGGAGACTGGTGAGGAAAATTTCTAAGCGTAGATCCAAAGATTCTTGTTGGATCTGATAGGCGCCTAGGAAATGTTTTTGTAGAGGTGGACTTGCATGAGAATTTTCCAACAGAAATTGAAGTGGTGTGGAGAGATACAGTGATGTTACAATGCTTGGACTACCTGGGGACCTTGTTTAGGTGCTTTGATTGCAAACGAATGGGTCACCTTCAGTACCAATGCCGAATTCAGTTAAAGGATGAGGTTACGATTGGAAGTGAGGTTCCTGACGTTTCCGGCATTGCTGACATGGAGAAACACTCATATTTCGAGTATCTTCCTCTTTCGAATTTGGAACACGTTCTCTCTTCGAGTAAGTTCAATTCTTCTAAGACTACTGCTTTTTTTTCTCCTTCAGATGATTTATTGGAATATATATGCAAGGTGGGTGAGAATCCTCCAAAGTTATCCAATGATCCCTTAGTGGTTTTGGAGTCGGGTTTTCCCCCTGCGAGTGAGGTGACTTCAGACCCATTTTTGAAGGAAAGTGTAGGTCTTGTGCAGTATTTGTGTCACGTAGGTAGGAAGGATGAAGGGATATTTGTGAGGTCTCTGGTTGCTTATTTCTTAGAGTTTGAGGGGAAGTGTAATGGTTTCGATAAGGACGTTAGTCGTTTGGATCAGGGGGTTGGGGAGGGCCTGGAATTTAGTGTAGGGTACATGGGAGATGCTATCATTTCTTTGGAACTAGTTCTAGAGTATGTCCCTCATACTGGACCGATTCCTGAATTTACTATAAATTTATTGTCGAATGAGTATTTATCCTCAATCGCAGGGATTGTATCTCTTGAAGAGGTCCTCATGTCTTTGGATAGCTTGCCCGAACTTATTTTAAATCATAAATAGGACCTCAGATGTCTACTTGGAGCAGGGACAAATGAGTCTTGTCATGAGATCGAAGGTCTGTGCAGATATGGGTGAACAGAGTTGTAGAAGCCATGATTTCACGATTGATTTATTCATCTCGTTAAATTTTCTTTCCTTGAGTGCAAGGACAGTTTTTCAAAGTGGGGATCTTGTGATCTCAGAAAGCCCACCCTTTCTTGATTTAAATCAGGCAGGGGCTTCGGTTGGCGTAGGAGAGCAGGGGTAGAAAAGTCTTATGTTTTGTTCGGTGGTTACTGAAGCATTGGGAGAACAGTGTTGTGGGGGAAAAAAGGAGCTCCCAATTGTACTGTATGAGGTTGAAGAGGTAATTTTTTTATCACTTGTCGTCCTGTAGAGATATCCTCAGTAGAAAGACTTTGTCGATTTTAGCCGGAGGGGAGGGTTTTCAAAAACAATCTGAAAAGTCGGGTAAAGAAGTGTCTCCTTTGAATCCTATTTCCCATTTTATGAGGGGAAAGAATTCACTGAAAAAAGGGGCAGTTCATGGAGGTCTCAAAAATGACTTCTCGCCTTTAAATACTAGGAGTGCAAGGAGGATAGGGAACGAGAAGCATCTTGGTGAGACAAATTGTTACATAGTGGTTGATGGATTGAGGGAACTTAGAGCATAAAAATCCCTAACACGTGTTAAAATATGATTGTGGTCACCCTAAACGAGAGAGGAGTGGGGGGAAACTCCAAGTACCTATCCCTAAAAATACTTGCAGACTTAGTGAAACCTAACGTGATGCTTATATAGGAAACTATGGTAGGGGTGGAAAAATGAAGGGATCTTTTTGGTAAATTGCTACCACACTGGTTTTTCTCTGGAGTGGATTCCACAGGTCTCTCTAGTGGGTTGCTCTCAGCGTGGAATCAAAGGAAATATGATTTTTATGCTTACTTGATTCCTGCATGGATTTTGCTAGAGGGACGTGTAAAAGACCTTGATAGAGATTTGAAGGTGATCAACTCCTATGGGTCGTATTTTGACAGAGAGGTCTTTTGGGAGGAGATCAAGAATGAAGAAAATCTAAAACAACAAAATGTGATCTTGGGAGGTGATATCAACTTTACTACCTCTTTCAAAGAGGTGTGGGGAGATCATGCTAGAGTGGATTCTTTACAGACTTACTTCATTAAGTTGATACAAGAGGAGGGGATGGTGGATGTGGAACCTTTAAAAATGTTGCCTACTTGGATAAATGGTAGAAGAGGTCAAGAGTTCATTGCCAAGAGGCTAGATCATTTTTTGATTTCTAAGGACCTCGCCTCCACGGGTTTTAGATACAAATCTGTAATTTTTAATGTAAAGATATCCGACTAGTTGCCAATAATTCTACATTTGGAAAAAGAAAATAGGGAGGTCATATATCCCTTTAAGTTCAATTCTATCTAGCTAGATGAGCCATATTTTGTAACTTATGTCAGGTCCAATTGGGAAGGACTGTTGGGAACAATGATCTTAAATTCTATGGAGTCAATGGTACATAAGTTAAAGATACTCAAGGCTTGGCTAATTAACTAGGGAAAAAAGAAAAGGCAAAGAGAAAAGGAAGAATCGGTTAAGTTAGAGATGGAACTAGATATAAGTTATTCAAATCATCTTGGTGAATATGAGAATGAGATTGATAGAGAGTTGATTGCTGAAAAAAGAGAAAAGAAATTTTTTTCTTTTGAAACAAGAAGAGGAAACCTGGAGATAGAAGAGTTGTTTGAACTGGCTGGCCTCAGGTGATAGAAACACAAAAAAAATTCACGCCTATGCTAACGCTAGAAAATAGATTAACACTATTTGGGAGTTGTCCAAGGAGGATGGGATAGGGATTTCTAGCAATCAAGAATTACAAAAAGAAGCAGTTGTTTTCTTACGTAAAACTTTCTTTGCCCACTCGAACCTTGTCATTACTTACCAATTGGAAATCTTAAGGAATTATCCTAGGATGTTCACAGAAGATGATATTTAAAGGATAACCTTGCATGTATCTTCAGCATAAGTTCTGTCAGTTCTCAAAATATTTAAATCTTCAAAAATCCTTGGGCCTCATGGATGGACCGTAGATTTTTTCTTGGAATTTTTTGACATTCTGGGTGATGAATTAGTGGAGATGATTGAAGAGTCTAGAAAGAAATGGAGGGTTTTTGGAGCTTTGAATGCAACTTTTCTTGCTCTAATTACGAAGAGTCAAAATCCAGAAAATTTTGGGGATTTTAGGCCCATAGCTCTTTGTAACCTGCTGTATAAAATCATAACAAAAATTATCGCCATTAGAGTTAAAACATCTTTGTCTTATGGTATATCAAAAGAAAAATTTTCCTTTCTGGAGGGCAGACAAATCATTGATGCTATTAGCATAGTTCAGGAAGCTTTTTATAGTATAAAAGTTAAACATATCAAATCCTTGGTTCTCAAACTCGACATGATAAAGGCATACGACAGAGTTGATTGGGGTTTCCTAAGACTAGTGTTGCTACAGGTGGGATTACGCCTAGAAGCTACTGATTGGATTATGGGGTGTGTATCATCTGCAAATTGTGTTGTATTGATCAATGGCAAGCCTACAATTTTTTTTAAAAGAACAAGGGGATTAAGACAAGGGTGCTCATTATCCCCTTTTATTTTTTTTCTTGTTCTGGAAGGCTCAAGTAGAGCTATTAAGGAACAGGTAAGAGAAAATAACTTAGAAGGCATTTCGATGGCTAGAGGACTAAACATAACACATTTGATGTTTGTAGATGACATAATTATGTTTGGGAATGGCAGTTTTGGATTTTATATAAGGATCTCTTAGAAAGTTTAAGTAAAGCTACTGGTATGGCCTTTAGTCCACAAAGATCAATGTTCCTTGAAGATGGATGGATAGAAGAGGAACTAGTTGTACTGAAGGATTTTCTGTCTTATGATGTAACTTCAGTAGATTCAGGTTTTAAGTATCTCAGATGTTTCCTCAAACCCAATTGATATAAGAAGACTGATTGGTTTTGGTTGGTGATAAATTTTGAGAAAAGGATTGCAAGATGGAGCCTAAGATGGAAGTTTAGGGGGAAGGGTGATACTAGCAAAAGATGTACTTGAAAGTATACTTGTTTATTGGCTATCTTTGGCTAAGATCCCAAAAAGTGTACTCAACATTGTCAGAAGGAAAATGTCCAGATTTGTGTGGTCTGGAAAAAAGGATAAAGAAGGGATACATTTTTTAAGATGGGATAAACTAACCAAACCTAAAAAGTTGGGAGGGTGGGGATTAAAAAAATTATTTACTTTTGGGAAAGCCTTTGCAACAAAAAGCCTATGGAGGTGACTCATGGTACCTGGACTTTAGCATGAGGTATTTGTTAATAAATACCTTAGGAAGAAGTCTGTGGTTTCATGTCTTAGACAAGGTAACATAAAGTTGATAGGTAGTTCTAATATTTGGAGGGCCCTTACTTCTTCTCTAAGTATTATAACTAATTGGCTAGCCTGGAAACCAGAAGATTGAAGGGTTTTCAGAATTGGAATTGATCCTTTGGTTGGGGCTCATAATTTTTATCAGTTATCAAGAAATATTATAACAAAACTAAAGGAGCTAGGATTAGAATTCATGTCATAAGTAAGAACAATGGATCTGGAAAACACAACACATACAGGGTGGATAAAGGAAAAGGTTTTAGGATTGGAAGGAGACTCAAAAGATGAATGAAATACCTATATAAAAGGTTTAACAAGCTTGGGAATTTAACTGAATAATGAAAAAGATGTATGAATGTGGTCATGGGATACCAAAAGTGGAGAAGTAAGTGCAAATAAAGCCTATGAAGTACAAATGTTGGAGGATGAAGTGTTTGATCCTGATCTTTGGTATAGTGATCTATGGAAATGACAGTTGCCATTAAAAATTAAACTTTTTATGTGGCTATTGTTAGAACAAAGAATACTAACTTGGGAAAATTTATTTAAAAGAGGCTTTCATGGCCCTAGTAGATGTATTCTCTATGGTAACTTTGAGGAGACTGTGAATCACTTATTTGTGGATTCCAATTTTACTAAAGAAATATGAAATTCAATAATTAAGGATTTAAAGTGTGATGGTATCTAGGAAGGTGGATAGGTGAGGGATTGTATCCTGAAATAGAAAAGAATGAAAGGAGAAAGTATATAAATCCCAGGTATAGTATGTTGGGAGATTTGGAAACATAGAAACCTTGCTATTTCTTAGGATAGACCACTGAGTAGGAACAAAGTTTGTACAAGTATTTTACAGGTTCTGGGAGAAATACAAGTAGGTCATAATAGGAAGGAAAGGAGGATTGATAGGCCACCAATTCTCTTTTGGGATATGGCTGTAGGCTTTTTTGATGGTGCTTCACAAGAAAGGGAAGATATTTGTGGAGAAGGAGCTGTTTGAAAATGTCTGGTGCTAGGTACCTTCAGAATCAAATTGAATTGTGGAAATGGATCAAATACTAAGGCTGAAATTCTAGCATTATGGTGTATTTTATTCTTTGCACGTTATAAAAAGATAACAAGGTTGCAGTTGGTAGGTGATTCAAAAGTAATTATTGTCTGGTTTACTAATGCAAACAATCTACATATGGTTTCATTGCAACACTAGATGAGAAAGATTAGAGAGCTTAGCTGAAATTTCACACAGCTTAAAGCCCAACATATTTACAGAGAATACAACAAGGAAGTTGATCTTCTATCAAAACCAGCATTAACTCTTGAGGATGATGGTTTATATTATGTTGAGGTTAAAGAAGGATAGGCAAAAATCTTTGACATATTAGACATAGTTTAACTACACAGGCTCACTGGTTAAAGACTTGATCATTTTGATCAGTTTAAAGAAGAATTTGTTTCCAAAAGTCTATATAAAAGAGCTTAATAGCTCTGTCGGCATGATAAGATATGATGTTGTTATTTGATTGTAATGCAGCAGCAAATGAAGTAAAATTATGAAATTCAAAAATATTTTTTATAAGAGAAAAATTATATTTCTATAACATAACTCTTTTTTCTGAAAAAAAAAAAGATTTAACTAAATATAGCGACAAAGCATTTAAATTAGAATCACACAAGGATATTCATAATGTAAACAATAAGGAAATGGATTATCAAAATTTAATGCATCCATCTTAGCAACCCTCATATACAATAAATAAAGTGCATTCATTATGCTTAATACATTAACTATCTAAAGTGTAGTGGATCTCTTAATACTATATTTATATTTATTTTAAAACATTCTTATGATTTTATAATTTGGAAAAACATAAATTAGATTACAATAATACTAAATATTGTAAAACCATTTATTTAAATTCTTAATCTTAGAAATTTAAATTATTTCAATAACAATAAAATTCTTAATACTGTTGACCTGTCACAAACTAATAGTTATATATACCCAAATAATTTGGCGTAATCCATAGATAATTGCAATAAGTGACCAACAGTCACTATACAGATCTTTACGCATGGTTAGAAGAGTGCGGTTAAGGAAAGTGGTCTATCGTAAGTGGAATTGGCGCGACTAAGAAAACATTTTGCAACTAGAAGATGGATATAGTGTGCTATTCATAGTCGTACCATCTCGACATCATAGCCACGTACTATAACTTGTTTTACAATAGTATATATACAATCTTTCAAGAGAAAGTACTTATAAAAGTATTTATATTGGTTTGCATTCTTACTTAATTATATTGAAAGGCGTATACTTATTGATAATGGGCATAATTAATCACCTTTTAATTTAAAATTTTAATCTGATGACTAACAATTGAAGATGCTGGCATATTCTTAGTCGTCCTCTCAAATCAATGAATGTGATTTACTCTTCATAACTTCCTTGTATTTTTGAATGCATCAGTTAACCTGTTTACTTTTTAACATTTACCTAATCATATTAAGAAATTATTGTAGCACTATATGATTGCCAAGTTTAAATGATTAACCTTTGGGATTATCAAGTTTGGATTTGCTCAGCTGTAGGCGCATTTCATTTTCTGAGCGTTTCATTTCTGACTTTCCTCAACTATCCTTGTGTTTCATTTTCATTTTCTAGCTGTGGGCACGTTTCATTTTCCAGTTGTCCCCGCATTTCATATTGGATCGTCAAATTCCAGTTGTCCACGCATTTCATCATTCCAATTGCAGGAGGAAACTTTAGTATCACCTTTCGACGTTCATCAACCACGATTTTAAGTAATTGTGCTAGTTAATTGACATCAGAACATGTATTGAAATGATTTGTCTAAAAAAAGATATTGTTATAAAATATTTAGAACATATAAACGACATGTTAATCTAGAAGATCTAAATAACGTGAGTCGAAATTTGTGAAATCAACATTAAGTCGAAGGAAAGTAATCAATTGAAGGGCTAGAAAAATTAACTGCATACAATGAACCAAGGGAGACTAGAACAAGAAAACAAAAAATGACAATAACGCCAGTAACCAAGGTACCTTTGGTAAAGGTTTAAAATTTTCCTTTCACTTCGAATTATAGTGTATAATGTGAAAGGAAATGGTCACTGTAGTAAACGAACGTTAAACTGGAGAAATCCAAATTAATACACCCAAAATAAGCATAATTTCTAGGACTCGATTTCACAATAAAGCAAAATAGTTGAATGCTTCTACTACAGGTTAGGTTGATTTCAAATTTCAAACACTTCATACTTCGATAACGACAGTGTAATAACTTCGTAATGCACACACTTTGCAATATAAAACTTGCGTAAATGACGGGACTACTAAGACCTAAGTAAAATATTTCCCTCAAGACAATAAATTTCATTTATCAGAACTCTTCACGTAAACAGTCTCTTTAGTATAGTTTGATATAACTACCATAATTGAAGATTCCAAAGAAAAGAACCAAGTTGAAAATAAATGTCTGCAAAAAAATTGAGACTCTAGTAGAAGGTTGCGCCTAAACCAGGTTACCAAAATACAGAGAAGTCAAATTCAGTTTAAGAAAAGGATTCTTACTTCAATCAATAATAGTGTGGTGATTGAGAAAAATCAAGATCAAGAATTTAAATTTTCACTAGGACAATCGGTTAATCGATATCTGAAGATTCTTGGTCTTTAGATTTAAGAATTAAATTATAAAATTGTATTATATTATATTATTTACGTATTAGGGTTTCTTACACTATTGTAAAATCAAGCTTCGATTGACTTATGAGAAATTAGCGTCTTTCCTAAAAGTCAATAGATTCTTTTAATTATCGATTATCTACGAGGATATTAAGGCCGAGAGTATGTTGAAAACTGTAACTATAACGCCTAAAATTTATGAGTTCAAGAAATCTCAAGTCAAATATTTTAACAGTAAAAATTTATGAGTTCAAGAAATCTCAAGTCAAATATTTTAACAGTAAAACTCGAGAAGGACTCGACATGAAAAATACCATGGCTCATCATTATACATAATTCATCTACCGGAGAATTTTTCTGAATAATAGATTATTACATTCAAATTCTCAACTAAAAACAGAATTGTCATTTCTTAATAAGTTTCTTTCTCAACATCAGTAGAGTACATAATTACGCCTAAAGGCGTACACCTATTGACAATGGGCAGATTTAATAGGTGTTTAGTGCTTAATAAGTTTTCTATGGACAGGATTAAATATGGCTGGAATATTCTTAGTAGTCACACAAAATAAATGGTTGTGATGTTAATCATTAACTTCCTAGCTATTATAAAGACATTAGTTTATGTGTTTACTTTTTTACATTTACCTAATCATATTTAAAAATTACTTTGATAGCTAACTGATTGCCACGTAAGTGATTAACAGAAATTAAAATATTAACACCGATAAATGAAGCCCAACAGTTTATTTGTTAATAGATAATAAAATTTAATATATTCTTTTAAAGATTCATTTCATCTTCTCAGCCTTTCGGCGTTCACCAGCAGCTATTTTGCTGTTGTGCTAGTTACAATCTATTATAATTCTATAAAAATAAAATATCGTAACCCACGATTGATGATAATTGGGGATGATTCTCAATTCGAACTCTTGCGCAACTTATGATCCTTTACCCGCTAATCCATTGACTTAACTGATACCTCCCAGTCAATGCTATGGGTACTCTTCTTCCCCCTTATCCACCCAAACCGCAAAGAGACCACACACAAGGAACAAAAAATAATAGCTCTCAATATTTCCTCGCAAGGAAGAGCTTCCACTCTTTTTGATATCCCAACTCTCACATGTAAAAAACAGTCAATGAAAATTTCGAAAGCATAACAATACTATCAAGAAGTGATCCATTTCCCTTCTTCTCCATTTGTTTTATAGAATTCCCCCCCTTGACACATGTCCTCATGCACAAACAATTATCTTTTTAATTTAATTTAATTATGATTATTCACCCACACACTTGTCACACTCTCTCCAAGTTGCACAAGTAATTACCCTTTTTATTTTATTTAAAAATCCAATTTCCCTCACATTCTCCAATGTGTTCCTATTTTATCTTTTAGTTATCCCTTAGTTCCCCAATTTCTGATTTAATGAGTGTCTCCTAACTAGATATTAGTTAGAGTTTGATTAAGAGTCTTATTCTAGTTAGACTTAATGTAGTTTGACTGTAAATATTATTCTATGTGTACACCTATTCTCTCATATTATTATTTCCTTCTATTTTAAATTCCAATTTATTAATTTCATGCACACATGTCCATTTTATCCAACCTTTATATTTTTATTCACCTTTTACATAGAGTTAGATTTTATCTCAAATATTTTAATTTATTTAATATTTTTAATTAGTCCCTTAATTAAACTTTGACTAGACTCTTGTTAGTCTTCTAGATTTATAATTTACTGATTACATAATTATTTTATTCTAAGAAGGTCTAAAAATTTCAATGTTTTTTAGGCCTCCTAGATTTATTGACTTATGATTTAATTACTCAACGTGCCCTTCAAGATGCACCTCCATTCTCCAAGGGTGCCACTCACCTTTGACTGGTTTTGGAAGTTTTTCCAACCCTTGGATCCAACACTCCATTCAGTCGACCTTGTGAGAGACTAAGGGCTTCCAAGGAATAAGGACTTTGGATTATTGCGCCTGCCTTAGGAATATTCATGAGCGACAGTCTCAGTCTACCCTCACAGCATCGTAGACCCTTCGAACTTGGTTATCATTAACTTACAATTCAGATCACGACGGGAGTTCTAGTAGGATGTGACAGGGAATGTATGTGTAATGTCCCCCACCTCTTAGAGAGGTGAGGAGGAGACTCAGTGGCCTGGGCACCCCCACTAGGTCATAGTCTCACACTGAAGGGGGGGAAAGTCAACAAGTTAAAAGTTATATTTTTAAGTTGACTTAAGAAAGGGAAAGGATAAAGGAGTAATAGATAACTCAACAGAAGAATAGAAGATTAACCCTGGGAGTTAACCTAACTCAA
>JZKD02S1673444.1:84989-98144 GCA_000966675.3 Picea glauca | reverse complement strand
GAATATATTGTGATCTCCATGTGTTGATGAATCTTGTATACACTTAAAAACTCAATAAATTAGTAGTAGTTAGTGATTCCAAGAAAGAATTTGGCTTGGGATCATTACAGTATGGTTCTTGTGTATGACCCTTTTACTCCTTATGTGATTTGGATTAGAAAACATCGTCAAGCCTGCATCCAATGAAAAAAGAAGTATTAAAATCCATATATACAAATGAATCATATATCATATGTTCATAAAATGAAATATGCAAAGAAATACAATCCACTCCCTGACTCAATCCAGAGTCCAAGAAAGTTCATTGATGCCATTAGCATCAGTAACTTGTCATATGTCCTGCACACTCAGGAGAACTAGTCAATAATATCTGTCACTACATGTATATATGAAATAATCATTAAATCACAATACATCATCATCAACATCATAAATAACTCATAATCGAAATGAAATAATAATGTACCATAATCATATCACTTTCACGTAAGTGTCCTCAAAGAATACGCCAATATAAGTATGATCAATAGTATGGGATGTTACATACAACTTCTCTTATTTTAAACTTCGTCTTAAAGTTTGTACAATATATTAATGCAAGTAAATAAATGTATCTTACATAGAACTAAATGTCTACTCTATCAAACAAGTAAGGAAATTCTTGATGCATCTCGTATGCATCCTCATAGGCATCCAAATGTGGACTATAGTTGTCCCACTCGACCTTGACCTGATCAACTATTCGACGTTGTAGTTGTCGAGTGCGATGGTCCAGAATGTGGATTGGATCCTCCATGAGAGCACCCTCGTCCGACACCTACAAAGAGCTCATGTCAATAACATGTGACAGATCACTAATATAATGTCATAAAATAGATATATGAAATACATCATGCATATGCCTTAAAGAATCAAGAAAGGATAGTCGATAAGCCACTGGTCCTTTCTTTTCCACAACCTTGAAAGGTCCCACAAATCTAGGACAAATTTTAGCACCCTTTCCAAACTTGATTGAACTCTTGTGCAATTTTACCCACAAGAAAATTCTATCACCAACTTTATAATTGCAATCAATGTGATGCGCATCAACATAACTCTTCTACCAATACTGTGCTTCTTTAATCTTTTGTCTTATCAATTACATATGTTCTTCCATTTATTGGATTACTTCTGATCCTACCAGGACCCTATCCTCAAGTCGATCCCAACTCAATGACATCGCACATGGTCACCCATAAAGAAACTCAAACAGTGTCATCTTAATCCTACTCTGGTAACTGTTGTTGTACGAAAAATCTAGCATTGGCAAGAATTCTTCCCAACATTTATGTTCATCCATCACATACATGAGCAACATATCCTCCAAAATCTAGTTCGTTCTTTTTGTTTGTATGTTCGTCTCTAGGTTATATGTTGTACTAAAATTCAGTTGTGTTTCCATAACCTCTTGGAAACTAGCCCAAAACAGTCATGTAAACATCGATACTCGATTGGATATGATCCTTCTTGGTAAACTGTGTAATATCATAATCTCGCAGATAAATAATCTAGCTATATCTAGTGCCTGATACATCGTACACACTGGAATAAAGTGTCCACCCTTCGTCAGGGTGTCAACTACCACGAAAATCAAATCATGTGTTTTTTCTGTGAGTGGCAATCTAACAATAAAATCCATCAAAATGACCTCTCATTTCGATTCAGGAATAGCGTGTGGTTGTAACAATCCTATTGGATGTCTATGCTCAACCTTCAATTGCTGACATTCTATACATTCATAACTAACTATGTCCACTTTCATTCCTTTCTAGAAGAATGAAGGCTTAAGGTCCACCTTCATTTTCGTGACTCCCGGATGAGCCATGTACAATGCTCGATGAAATTCTCTTAAAATCAAACTTCTTAATTTGTCATTAGGCGGTACATAAATTTTGTTGTTATATCTCAACAATCCAATATGCACTCCCTTGAGAGCCAAAAAAACTCACAAATTCACACAGATAGGGAATTTTATCTATTCCTACAAAGGGATAATTTATATACTCATGGAATTCATAACCATTTAGTAAAAATTCGGAAAAAAAAAACACTCGTTCATAGAGAACACACATAGAGATTTATATGCAGGGAAATCTGCTTTTTCTATTAAATCTGAATGCTTTTTCCAAGAGTTTTCAAGACTGGAATGAAATAGAGTCTCAATTCTTCTCTCCTCTCTAGAATTCTCCACTCTTGAGAGCTATTCTCTTCTCATGCTCTTCTCATGCATTATGATTTCAATACCTTGATATTTTTAAAAAATAGGGGCTTCTCGAGCCTTCCTCCACCTACTACATTAAATTACAATTAATTTACAACTCATCTGAATCATATCTAGGATCATTTCTTGTCATCCAGTAAAGGCGAATTACATATAGCCTATACAAATAGAATGGCTCTACCCTCCTCGATCCTTTACAATATTAATTACATTAAATTTGAGATTTAAACCCAAAATGAGAAGGTCAACGCTTTTCTCTCCTTAAGATATGCTCCCTCCATGTGCATTGTTGCGCTGGATGTTGACACACTGTTGAGCAGGAGTGATGCTCCTACATCATACTCCCCTGCTAAAAAAATCATGAGCTCCTTCTCATGGATCATCTTCTCTGTTGTTGAGATCCTCTAGGGTCCCAAACTTCACTCTGTAGTTGTACACCTGCTCATCTACCTTTCTGTTGTTGTCATCCTGCCTCTATTGCAGACTCTCCTCCTAGTTTCCAAACTTTATGTTGCATGGATCCATTTATCTTCCCACTGCAATCTCCTCTTGTCAGCCTCCACCTGTTTTCGACAGTCTCCTTTGTTGTCTTCAACATCAACCTCATTATCTCCTTATCCATCTTGTCTATGGGATATCTCCTCTCCTCCAGTCTACTCTGTTGCATCTCCTCTTCTACCTCAATATCCAATTTGGCTTGTTGGATGAGCCTCCTTTGGTTTATTTCTCCTTCTCCCAAGGCTTCCAATTCTTCATACAGATCAAAGGGCAGATCATCCTGATCTCCCATGCTAACTTCATCTCCCGTGGCATTCAATTTCCAATCCATTGTAGACTCCAATTCACAACAATGTTACTAAGTTGTTTCTAAACCATCTCCTCTAACAGTTTTCTTTCTACCAGTTCCTCTGTTACTCTATCATATCTTTGGGCTGGCATAAGTCCATCTTCATCCATATGCTTCTCATGTTAGAATTCTTCTCCATTTTGCATGAGTGTCTCCTTCTGACAGTCTTCCTTTGTCTCAGGATTTCTTAACCAATCTTCTAGTAGCTTCAACTCTTTCTCCCAATGAGTGAGTATGGCATATGAATTCTCCTCTTGAACATTCCCTTGGCTCACAATTGTGTCTGCTCCTTCTCTTGGGCATATTTTAGTGTCTGCTCCTTCTCCTCCTCCATGATAGTCTCTGTTGGTTGTCCTTATTCTTCTTTTCCTCTCCTTTGGCCATCTCCATTGGCCAATTTTTCTTCTGGTGTCTCCTGCACCATTTCCTCATAAACATGAGCCCCTAAAAAGCTCGCTCCAAGAGATATGTTGATCCCTCCTATCATCGGAATGAAATGTTCATGATCTTGTTCTTCATCCTTCTCTCTTGACAACACTCCTTACTGATTTGAAATCTCCCCTGAGTTTTTGAAACTCTTAGATAATCTCATCTCCTCCTTCTTTTCCATCAACACTCCTTGTTGATACGAACTCTTCTCTGAGTTTCTGGGAATCTTATATAGTCTCATATCCTCCTTCTTTTCTTTCAGCACTCCTTGTCGATCTGAACTCTTCTCTGAGTTCCTGAGACTCTTAGACAGTCTCGTCTCCTCCTTTCCCACCTGGCAACCTGGATTTTCTTTTCTTCCCTCCTGGTCATCTTTGATATCTTCAACTAACATCTTCTCATTTTCCTCCTAGAAATATATGATATCTTCAACTGATCTCTCTTCACCATCAAGGCTTTCTCCATATTCTGGTTCACGGATGTAAACCATTTTCTCCTCTGTGTTCCTAAGGTTTTCCACTTTCCTCAGCCACCTCCTCAGTATTTACTTTTTTGTCCTGGAAATAAACTGTTGGATAAGCCACATCAGCTTCTTCTTCATAGGCCACTCATAGCTCCATATCCCTTGCTCTCCTTGCTACATTTTCTGCCATTTCAGCATCAATTTGTCGATCTCCTCTTTGGTCTCCTTGAGCTCTTTATCCATCTCTTCTCTGCTCATCCTATTGTGGTCTCCTCTTGGACCTTATCTATGGCCTTTAGTAGCCATTTTATCTTTTCCTCTTCCTTTCTGACAATTATGTGAGCTTTCACTTGCTCGTTGTGAGCTACAGTCAACCTCTACCAAGCTCTCCTCGCTTAGCCTCTATTTCACCTATTGCAACCTTCTCTAATCTTTTACACTCCTGTTGAGTGTAGGCACACACCTTGTGCTCGCTCCTTCTCCTAAGCACTCCTTGCTCTCTGGTTGTTGTACTCCAATTGCTCACCTTAAGATATCCAAAGGATCTCCTCTGCTCCAAGAACGCAATTGGTCCTTTTCTTCATCCCACCTCGCTATTCGCTTGCCTACTACACACTTGCAAATAGTCTTCACACATAGCACCAGTACTCTGCCTCTCCTCCTTTGTCTCTCGTCTGCAGACAAAATATCACTTATATATTCTCCTTCTCTGCCTACTATCTGTTAAAAAGGTTTCTTCTATGATACCACCTGATTGTATCAGACAAAAATATCGCAAACTTTGATACCACCTGATGCAAACGCCCCCCCCCCCCTTCCTAGGGGATCGCGTGACCTCTCGATTATAGGATCTTCTTATGGAGCTGAATTAGCTCTTGGATCCTTGTTGCATCCTCTATTATGTACATAGACCCTTTTCGCTCTTATGCAGATCTACACGAAACTCACAGGTGCTTTTTCTAAGCCCCTTTTTCCTTTGGGTCAAAACCATAGACGCTAGCCCCTTTTCCCTGGTGGAATCACATATGACCGTGGGCTAGAATTGAGTGCTTAGCCACAAGGAGCTATTCGAAGCTCCGAGACTTCAACCAATAGACTTCCCCCGAACTATTGAATTTCCAAACTGCACGAGATTTTAGAGATCAATGATCCATGTTTACCCGACAACGAACGGTTAGGATTTACTACGGGCTTTGGGACTTTGGGAATTTCCACACCAAAACAACATTCCAATATCCCAGAGTGGTTACCGGTCTAATTCTATCATTAAGTGATTATTTACTAGCATCTATGGGTCTTATCCCGTCCTTCCACTCTCCAAACTTCTACAGCCAGATCTGACGACTACCGAGGATTCTCCTTCCTCCACGATCTACATTAGATATATACTCTTGGAATTCAGGCTTCGGGAGTTCTAAGACTCCAACACAAAATGCCTCCTGAATAGTCGAACATCGAATTGGCGATCTACAACTCACACTCTACCTACAACCAACTGATGTGATCAACTCCAGGTTTCAGAGCTTCAGGGTTCTTTGCTCTAACTGACCACCAAACTCCTGAACTTTCGAACACTGAATTGACAAAGGGAGGATATATATAGCTGAGACTCTCTGGTTGATTGATGACTACGATTTACTCTGGTTCTTCGGAGATTTGAGGATTCAAACACTTTTCAACAACTATCTCTAAAATATCCCAGATAACCGAAGTGTTGAAGATATTAACAATCAACAACCCCTGCTTCACTATGTGATCTATGATTGAGATCTATTTCGGGAATCCAAGATTCGAGGTTTTCTTCTCCTCTATGGCTCTTCTTCCCTTCAACAAATGAATTTCTCAAGCTTTCAAAAGCTTGACCTTTCATCTATCCTCTGTAGGGTCAACTCCTTGCCTCTTCTTGCGATCTATGAAACGCTACACCTCCTGAGCTTGTTCAACACTTCAATCGAAGTGTGGGTGCACCCCTTGCACTTCTCCCTACTGATATTGGAACTTATGATAAGTTCTCTGGCGCACACTTGCGCTTCTCCTACAGTGTGTAACTTTATAAAGTTCTTTCCCTTCACACTCCTTACATAGGCTCTGCACACACTAGTGTTATCTCTCCTAAGATTTCAACTCTTCAAACTTCAAAGGGGCTCGGCCCTTTGTTCTCTCAAATGACTTCTTGTGCCCACCTGACACTCTTGCTCTTTGTTCTAAGTTTTCGAACATAGTCAAAGTGTTGTTTCAACGCCCTCATGGCACTCTGTGCTCTTCCTCCTGGGTTTTACTAGCACTTTGACAAAGTGTTGGCTTCATTCACTCCTTGCAATCACTCTCTTGAGTCTTGGACTTTATAGAATCACCTATGAAAGGAGGCATTTACACTGCTATGAGTGTAGGCACACCCCTTGCGCTCGCTCTTTGCACTCCTTGCGTTGGCCTTCCCTTGAGTTTTTACAGGGCTCTAAGTGTAGGAAGACTCCTTGTGCTCGGTCTGTGCACTTCTTGCACTATCCCTTCTAAGCTTAACACTAGTTCTGGTGTTCCCACCTGGCACGCTCCTCCCATAAATCCTGACTAATTTCTTGCACACTCCTTGCATTGGCTTCTCAGAGATCTCACTAAATCTGGTGTGCACTCCTTTCACTGCCTTGCGAGCCCAGAACACTCATAAATTCACACAGATGGGGAATTATATCTATTCCTACATAGGGAACATTTATATACTCATGGAATTCATAAAAATTCAGTACACATTCGGAAAAAAAACACTCATTCACATAGAACATACATAGAGATTCATATGCATGGAAATCTACTTTTCTATTAAATCTGAATGTTTTTTACAAGATTTTTCAAGATTGGACTGCAACAGAGTCTCAATTCTTCTCTCCTCTCTAGAATTCTCCTCTCTTGAGAGATATTCTCTTCTCATGCTCTTCTCATGCATTGTGATTTCAATACCTTGGTATTTTTACAAAAGAGGGGCTTCTCAAGCCTTCCTCCACCTACTACGTTAAATTACAATTAATTTACAACTCATCAAAATTTGATCGAAGATCATTTGACTATCAACCAATAAATGTGACTTACATACATCCTGTACAAATACAATGGCTCTACCCTCCTCAAGCATTTACAACATTAATTACATTAAATTTGATATTTGAACCCAAAATGAGAAGGCTGACGCTTCTCTCTCCTCAGGATCTTCTCCCTCTATGTGCATTGTTGCACTAGTTGTTGACGCACTGTTGAGTAGGAGTGATGCTCCTACATCAACATGGGGTATTATACTTTCGTTATTTGGAATGTTTTAATGATTAGATTGATTTTTACATTCCACCTCTTCATATTCCATCTAAAAACACAAAAATAAACTATAATGAGTATATCTACATTTAGAGTGTAATATACATGATTGCATAAATAAATAAAAAGTACCACATAAGTGAGTGCTTCATAAACAATACACATTATTTCGAAGTTGTGTTTCATGTCATCTCTTGAAATATCTTATGTTTCATTCACTCCATGCTTTTTTATACTAAGAGCTTTATATTCCATGAGAAAGTATAGGTATAATTAAAGGTTTCATTTTTTTTCTATTAATTATAAAATAAGGGAAGTAAAATAACATAACTACTTAAGAATTGTTCAATTAATCCTCGATACTTCAACATATACTCAAAACCCATACTTCATTCAACGCACAAGGTATACACTCAATTAACTTGTGATATAGTGCATTTATTCATGGGATAATAATTAATACCCCTAATTTCACTAAATATTGATAAATACCTCCCTAAATCCTTTTGTTTAGCCGCCCTCCCAATACATTTTTCCAATAAAAAAGAACCTATTTTTACTAGATATCCCTTATTTTTACCAAATACACCTTTTATACCCCCAAATACCTATACACCCCCTCATAACATACATCCCCCCAAACACCTACAATATATTGACTCTATTTTCATAATTTTAAAACCCCCTTTATGAATGAATGTGATAATATATTGGTCAATAAGGTGAAGCCCCCGTGACTCAATGCCAATCAAATGTTCCAATGGATTTTATATGTATGTTAACACCTATTAGAAAATATCGATGGACAATTGTAAATTATTTAAAATATAAAATCACATCAAATATAACATCTTAAGTAAGGAAAATGCAAGTACTCACAAATTTTTTGATCAACCCTTTTTTGTCTTGTTCTTCCATCTTATGTGCTAATAAAAAATTAATATTTCATGCGATAATCAAACTCTCTATACATAAAAACAAATGATTGCATGCATTTGATGCACATTGTTGTTAGAATGACTCCTCCTGCGATGCATTTATGCTCATTTTTTTAACCATCTCCTTGTACATTTTTTTCGATATTCCTACCAGCATGTTTCAGGTATCACTTCAATCATCCTTTGAAATTTTATTAATCTTCTTGAAAAATGAAAAGAATAATAAAAAAAATTGATTAATATTTATATGAAAATAAATATAGGAAAAATAATAGTTTGGTAATTTATGGACTCGTACATATATAATATAGAAAACATGTTTAACACTAATACTTTTTAAATGTTTATTTTTTATTATTTCATTTTTTTCTATTGGAAGTATTATCGGTCTCATTAACCATTGCTTTGGAAATGCTTGTTCTAGTTTATATATAAACTTATTCTTGGAGTCATTGGATTGATTTTTGTATTGTAAATGAAAAGAATGGTCAAATCCAATATAAACTCTAAGCTAAGTTAAGTGAGTCAAATTCATCAAGAAATAGTAAAATATTAAGTTAAGTTTAAGTTATGTAAAATCATGACATTGGTACATCAAATGAGTTTACCAATCTATTGGCATATGTTTCTTGGTGGATGGAGACATTCCTTCAACAAGAAACACATTTTTTGCAGGTAAAGTTAAAGAAGATGATATAAGAAGAAGTAGAAAACAAGGATGATAAAAACAAGAAGAAGAAGGGGATAGAGAACGAAAAAGGTTGGCTCCTAGACATGAATTGAAGAAGTAAGAGGTAATAGAATATTGAAGAGAAAAAAACAAGGACATAGAATAATGAAGTAACAAAAGAGAATGGTGTAGAGAAAGAGAAATGGATCCACAAAGAAAAACCAAAATAAGCATAGTAAAAATGAAGTAAAGAATACAAACCAACAAGGTAATAATTAGTAGTGGAAAAATAATACCATGTGTCAATAATTGAGTTGCAAAATTCACTGAAGTGAAAATGAATTTCGTAAGAAGTTTGATGATCCTTGTTGATAATGTTGTTTTCATGATGGAAAAGAAGATGGTCATGTCCCTCTATTCGTATAAGGGTAATATTGGCATCAAATGAAAATGTGTTTGAATTGTATGTGCTTGAATCAAATGATGATGTAATGGATGTAAGACGTGACAAGGAAAGTATACCCCATTAATTATGATTGTTGATGGTTTGTGGTAAACTAAAAACCACTTGTCATGACAAATGAACGATTATGATTAGAAAAAACCACTTGCTATGATGAATGGTTCATGGTGAGTTGAAACTACTTGATAATTGCAATGGTTGAGGGTAACCCACAAAAAAACTTAGGATGTGGTTATGGTTAATCCTAAGAAAACCTAGGATGATGATGCGGGGGAAGTGGAAAATGTTTGTGATTCAAAAAAATGTTTTTTATTTAAACTTTATTGGTTGTACTAACATATGTATGCACTTATGGTTTAAAGGAAGAACGATTGGATTTTGTTTAGAATTGATTTAAATTGATATTTAATCACAAAAAAATAACAACGACCTTAGATGCATTGATAATGGGAACACATTGGTGCATCCTATATTTGAGCACATCAATAAGGTTTTGTAATTTTTTAAAATAAATTGATATCATATAAAAAAATGGATAAATCATATTCAGTGCATCTTATATAATGACACATCAATGTGCTTATGGTTTAAAGGACATTGAATAAGGTATGTTTAGAATTGATTTAAACTGATGTTTTATCAGAAAATAATAATAACAACCTTCGATGCACTATTAACAAGAACACACCAGTGTGCCCTATATGAGAGTGCACTTATAAGTCTTTTTACTTTAAAAAAATAAAAAATCGATATTGTATAACAAAATGTCTAAAGATTATTTAGTACATCTTATATAGTGACACATTAGTGCCCTCACAATTCAAAGATGCAATAAATAGAGTATGCTTAGAATTGATTTAAAATCAATATTTTTCTATGGAATAATAATAATGATTGTTGGTGTGTCAATATTAGAAAACTAGGGCACCCTATATGGGAATGCACCGTGGCACCTAAGATTATTTATGTGCATCAACCAAAAAACCTCCACTAAAACCTCTAGTCACTTGCTTCCATTAGCAACCTCTGTTAATGCCTTTAGTTTCCTACCTTTGTTAGCAACCTCCGCTATAAATGAAGAAGGGATAGTATTTTTTGGGAGGTTCTGGAAAAATATTCACTAGGTGGTGTTTCCTAGTAGTGATGGTTCCACAAAAATTATTCATGGTTTCATAAATAGTACTCATGGCTCCACCAACATTGTTCCATAAACGATGATCATGTTTCCATAAATAGTGCTCATGTTTCCACCAACACTATTGTGTAAACAATGTACATGGTTCCACCAATACTATTCATGGTTCCATACACAATGTTCATGGTTCCACCATCAAAATTTCACAATTCTACCAACTTTGCTCAAGGTTTTGAAAATAATTCTCATGGTTCCACCACCAAAAATCCATAGTACCACGAACTCTATTCAAGGATCCTTAACTACTTGTGCCTATATAAACATTCCTCATAGTTCCACCAACAATGATCATGATTTTATAAATAAAACTCAACGGTCCACCACCAAATGTTCATGGTTCCAACAATTTGTTGAAGGTTCCATAAACAATTCTCATGGTTCCATAAACAATGCTCATGTTTTCACCATCAATTTTTTACAGTTCTACCAACTTTGTGAAATGTTGCATAGGAAATGCTCATGGTTCTATAAATAATGTTCATGGTTCCATTATCGAAATTTCATAGTTCCACCAACATTGTTCAAGATTCCATAAATAATGATCATGGTTCCAATACCAAAATTTCATGGTTCCACCAACATTGTTCAAGGTTCCATAAATAATGTTCATCGTTCAACCAACATTTTTCATGATTCCATAAATAGTGCTCATGGTTTCACCACTAAAAGTTCATGGTTCCATTAACTTTGCTCAAGATTCACAAAACATTTCTCATGGTTCCACTAGAATTGTTCATGGTTCCATAAACAATTTTCATTGTTACATATATGCTTACAAAAGTACATATACAAAAGTGCATATATGTGAAAGAGCTTCAGAAAAGTATATGCTTATATGCTGTAATTATATTTTTATTTATTTCAAATTCATGGAGGAAAATGTTGAAAACTTGTGATTAATGCTTCAAATGTTAAAGGGATGAAAACTTTATGCGATGTTAAATGATTGTAAGTTATATCAAAGACAATTTCAGTGTTTGAGTTACATTGTTTATAAGAAATAAGGAATATTAGTAAATCTAGAGAACGATTTAGGCCGTTATGGTATAGACCACTTTGAGAAATGTATCAGGTATAAGATAATTTTTGGGTCTTGTGGATCATTGATAGGTCACATGAATTACTACCCAAATTTAAGATAGTATGATAGTTTAGCATGAGTTCTCCTTACTTCTAATGGTATTCTAAAGTGTCTAGTACTACATGTCATAATAGAAAAATAATACCCTCGAAATGAATAAAACTATTTATTTTTATAGGTTTCAATGAGTTTTGCATCACTTCATATGGAGTGTGTAAGTTAGTTGGTAACCATTCTCTTTAATGTGCTACAAGAAGATTGCACAATACAAAGTAGGAAGAAAGTTTGTTGGTAGGAGATGAATTGGTTAGTAAGTTATGGTTATCAAAATTGTTATGTGACAATATGTAAGGCCCTTAGCGTAGAGAAATGTGTGCAATATGAATGAAATGTAAGCTTCTTAGAGACCTACATTAGACATGACATCATTGGATGAATTAGGGGTACAATCCCAAATCTTATTGTTACAATAATATTTTTGTTATAATATTATTGTTAAACAAAGTTGGTGGAACCATGAACATTTGGTGGTGGAGGCATGATGATTGTTTATGGAACCATGACCATTGTTTATAGAACCTTAAACAAATTGTTGTAACCATGAATATTTGGTGGTGGAACCTTAAGCATTTTTTATGGAAATGTGAGTATTGTTTATAGACCAATAAGAAATCAAGGATCCTTGAATAAAGTTCATGGAACTATGAACTTTTGGTAGTGTAACCATGAACATTATTTATGGAACCATGAGCATTGATTACAAAATATTGAAAAAATTAGTAGAAATGTGAACTTTTAGTAGTGGAACCACAAGCACTATTTATGGAACCTCCTAATGATGCACATAACCCCGCTTGAAGGCCCAAAGATCCCCTTGAAATGTAATGTGCGATTGTTTGAGGTGTTTTTCATTACCCTCAAGCCCTAATATCTTCCTTTATGGATTATGTCTTGGGTGTCCTTCCCCACCCATGTCAAGGACCACAAGACCCATCCCTAGTGTTGAAAACCTTTTATTGGTGTCAATATCCTCACTTATAGGAAAAATATTCCTTAGAGAGGTTACATGCAGTGGTTCAAGATCATGTTCATCACACTTAAGCCATATAATATACCTTTAGGGCCGATGAGATCCATCCCTAATGATCAAAACTTCCTAATGACACTTATATCCCCACTTGTAGGTCCATAAGATCTCATATATATAATTTTTGGGGTGGTTTGAGGCCTCATTCACTACCCTTGATACCTAGAAGCTATGTTTAGGACCTAAGGTTTTTGTTTCCTCCCATAACCATGTCCATGGCCCTAAGACCCATACCTATTTATTAGAGCCTCCTACTAGTGCCCACATCCACACTGAGAGCTAAAAGATCCATTAGATAGGCCTTGTGTGGTGGTCTAAGGTCACGTTCATAGTCTTGGAGCATTGGAGGATACCTTTATGTCCTAAGGCCCTAGCTTACTCCCCTGTCCTATACTTGGTACTTAAAACCTTCTAATGAC
>JZKD02S1673444.1:52389-65146 GCA_000966675.3 Picea glauca | reverse complement strand
TAGATTATAGGATCTAAAATCCTAATCCTGGGAATTTTTTGTCACCATTTTAACAATCTCCACCTTGACAACAATTAACATGATACCTTGCTCCTTCTTTTGTTCATCACCTTTTTTGCAAGCTAAGAGAAGCAAAGCACCATAGTAGCTTCTCTAACAGTACTAGTTTTGTGAACATGTCTGCGCAGTTCTCTTTTGTATGCAATTTCTCAAGAGAGACTCCACGTTCATCAACGACCTGTCTTACAAAATGGTACTTGATAGGTATATGTTTTGTTTTACTGTGGTAGGCTGGATTCTTAGCCAAGTGAATAGCACTTTGACTATCACAAAGTAACTTTACTTTGTCCTGCATCCTTCCAAAATCACCAAACAAACCTTTCAACCAAACTGCCTCTTTGCAAGCATGTGAAGCAGCTACGTATTATGCTTCTGTAGTGGATAAAGCAACAATGTTCTGTAGCTTTGACATCCAACTAATAGCTCCACCTGCAAGAGTAAATACATACCCTGAAGTCGACCTTCTCTTGTTCAAATCACCTGCAAAATCAGAATCAACATATCCACAGACTGATTCACAACCACTGTTATAGGTGATACAATAATCACTTGTGCCCCTCAGATACCGAAGCACCCATTTCACTACTGCCCAATGTTCTTTACCTGGATTTGCGATATACCTGCTGACAACCCCAACTGCATGTGAAATTTATGGCCTTGTACTAACCATCACATACATTAGACTTCCTACTGCATTAGCATATGGTATTGGAGACATATATTCCTTTTCTTCTTTTGTACTAGGACATAAACTTGAAGAAATCTTAAAATGGGAAGCCAAAGGGATTGATACTGGTTTCACATCGTTCATACCAAACCTCAAAGTATCTTCTCAATATACTTCTATTGTGACAACCAAAGCTTACCATTCCTCCTATCTCTAAATATCTCCATGCCCAAAAATCTGCCTTGTTGCTCCTAGATCTTTCATATCAAACGTCCTAGCCATCTGAGCCTTTAACATGTTGATCTCAGTTATGATTTTTCTTGTTAAAATCATATCATCAACATACAATACTAAGATAATGAATATTTCATTCTTCAATTTCTTAAAGTAGACACAATGATCATACTCACTCCTTGTATAATTCTGGGTCACCATGAAAGAGTCAAATTTCTTGTACCATTGTCTAAGCGACTGCCTCAGACCATACAATGATTTCTTGAGCCTGCAAACAAATTTCTTTCTACGATTCTGAACGAAACCTTCAGGTTGTTCCATGTATATATCCTCATCCAAATCTCCATGTAAAAAAGTAGTTTTAAAATCTAGCTGCTCCAACTCCAAATCAAGTAAAGCAACCAATGTTAATACACTTTGAATTGAAACCGACTTAACAACTGGTGAAAAAATATCATGAAATTCAGTAACTTCTTTCTGAGAATATCCTTTCGCAACCAGCCTTGCTTTGTACCTTTCCACCTTATTATCAACACCCTTCTCCAGCTTGTAGACCCACTTGCAACCTACATTTTTTCTCTCTCTTGGAAGTTCTACCAGATCCCATGTGGCATTCATCTCTAATGCCTTCCTTTCATCCTTCATTGCTTCTTTCCATTTATCACTGTTATAACCCTTCACAACTTTTTGATAGCACGAAGGTTCATCATCATTAGTACTTAAAGAAACTTATGAAACAAAATAATCATACCTTCTTGGAGGATTTCTAGCCCGCGTAGATATCCTTAGGGAAGTTTGTGGCTCATCCACATTCTGTTGGTTGTTATCATCAACCATGTATTCCTCTACAGGAAACTCTTCATGAACATCTTCAGAAAATTGTTCATGTTCACTTTCATCTATATTTGAACTGGTTTCAAACTGAATCTGTTGATACTTAGGTACTTCTTCCTGTTTCATTTGAACATCTACATATGATTTGATGAGAGATGATTCATCAAATATTACATCTTTGTTAATGGTGATCTTATGGGAAGTAGGATCCCACAACCTTTACCCCTTAATACCATCACCATATCCAACAAAGATAAGCCTTTTTTATTTTGGATCTAATTTAGAACGCTCATGTTTCAGAATTAGAGCATAGGCTTCACAACCAAAAACTTTAAGATTATAATAATTACAAGGGTGACCTATCCATACCTCTTCAGGATTTTTTCATTCTATTGTTGTTGATGGTGATCGATTCACTAGATAACAAGTTGTAGATACAACTTTTGCCCACAGTTCCTGCTTCAAGTTGGCGTTACTCAACATACTCCTTGCTCTCTCTAGAAGAGTCATGTTCATGCGTTCAACAAATTCGTTTTGATGAGGAGTATAGGCAATGGTTTTATGCCTATCGATCCCAAATTCCTTGCAATAATTCTCAAAATCCATTGACGTAAATTTACCACCATTATCGGTTCTTAAAAATTTAATGGATCTACCGGTTCTCTTTTCCACTAAAGTTCTAAACTGCTTGAAAACTGAAAATACATCAGCTTTACACTTCAACATATAGACCCAAACCTTCCTAGAGAAATCGTCTATAAAATTTACAAAATATGATGATCCTCCATATGAAATAGTAGGGGATGGTCCCCAAACATTAGAATGAATATAATCAAGGATTCCCTTACTGGTGTGTCTTCTGGTTTTAAAACTCTGTCTATTCTGTTTTCCATAAATACAGTGCTTTCAAAAATCTAACTTTAAAGACTTTAGACTAGGAAGCAATTTGCAATCAGATAATACCTTCAATCCTTGTTCTCTCATATGGCCCAACCGTTGATGCCATAGTCGAAAAAAATCACTATCTTTCTCAGATACTGATGTCGCATGATCTGACTCAGTTCTTCCTTCTAACAAAAACATGTTACCAACCTTCTTTGCTTTCATAACCAGTAGGATTCCTTTGTAGACCTTCATAACTCCACCTTGAACAATACTCTTGTAACCTTCTATGTCTAAGACTCCCAAAGATATTAGGTTCTTCCTAAGCTTAGGTACATGTCTTACATAAGTTAATATTTTAACAGTTCCATCAAACATCTTAATTCGAATGCTACCAATTCCCACAAGTTTACACGAGATATCATTTCCCATGTAAACAATTCCATCATCTATAGACTGATAAGTAATAAACCAGTGTCTATGAAGACACATGTGGTTTGAAGCACCAGAATCTAATAACCACTGTTGATCATTACGTGAACCAATACTAATTGATAAAACTTCATCAGTCCTACCTGAACCTATTGTTGAACTTGTTTTGGTTCCATTTGCTTCCTTCGTCTCTTTTGGATGGTCTTCTTTGGAGGCTTGTTGTCGCTTCCAACAGTCCTTCTTCAAGTGTCCATATTTTCCACAAAACCAACACTTAAGCTTTCTCTTTCTTCCCTTCGACTTTGACTAAGAGAAATCCCTCTCACTATGTCCTCTTTGTTTAGGTCGACCTTTGACCATCATCGCCTCAGATGTAGAGGTTTCTAGATTGTATTTCTTCCTTGTTTTCTCAGATAGTAAAGCTCCAACAATATCATCAAACTCAATATTTTTTGTTGAATTGAAACTAATAGAGGTAACAAAGTGGTCCCATGACGCGATCAAAGAAAACAATAATGTAATTGCCTTATCTTCAGATTCAAATTTCACTCCCATGCTAGTCAACTGAACTAAGAGAGTATTAAAAGTATTTAAATGATCAGCTATCTTCATACCTTCCTTCATGCACAAACTGTACAATTGTCTTTTCAGGAAGATCCTGTTCGTCAAGGATTTCGTCATGTACAGGTTTTCCAACTTCGTCCACAAACCGTTTGTTGTCTTCTCTGTAACAATGTTGAACAATACATCATCGACCAAACACAGGCGTATGGCACTCAGTGCTCTCACATCCATATCATCCCAGTCATCATATGTTATGGTCGCATGTTGCTTTTCTTTTCCCAAAAGCACCTTCACCACGCCTTGTTGCACGAGTAGATCGTGCATCTTAACCTTCCATATCTCGAAATTGTTCTTTCCATTAAACTTCTCAATTTCGAACTTAGCACTCTGCATATTTGACATTAGAGGTAACATTCCAAAAAACACCATTGTCTTGTAATAACCAAGGCCTTTATATTGAGGAATGATTTTACTCAATGTTGAACAATAATTTTAAAAAAGGTTTAATCCAAAAAACCTTTTAATAATATATAAAAAAAGGTTTAATAAAAAAAAAATTATTAAAAAAGGTCACCACTTGAATTTTAAAAAAAACCACTTTTAATTCCTCCACCCATTTGTTGTATAAAACAAACTTCATACCTTAATTTGAATTATACCATATCTTAAGTGAAACGACCATACCTTAAATTTTTGCAAAAAAAAAAACATGCGAATTTTTCACATAGGAGATCGACGCTCCTTGGACCTTTGAAGGGGAGCATGAGTTTGATGATGGAGCGCTCCTTGAGTGCAGAGGGGGAAGCGCTAGCTCTCCTTGACTATGAATGGTTGTGCGACGACGCTCCCTTTATGCAGCTAGCCTGGTGCCGATGGAAAACAACATAAGTAACCACCACATCAGTGCTCCCATCCAGCAGGGTGCCCAACGCTGAAGCCAAAATCAGCGCTCCATTCCAGTCTTCCAGCGATCGGAGAACAATAAACAACCTCAAAATTTCAGCAAAGTCTTTCCAGTCTGCAACCTCCTCACGAAATTTGACTAATGCCTGGCCTCCTCAAGCTCTGATACCACTTGTTGTAATTGTACATGCAGAAAACAAAATCATACAGATAAGAAACACAGATATTTACGTGGTTCACCCAAACGTTGGGCTGCGTCCACCAAGAAGAGGTATCGGTTTTCTTATTATTCAGATCATGGAGATTATAGAAGCTTCACTCATGCTCTCACGGCCTCTACTGGCATACATAAAAATTATATCAATGTACATTAGAAACTGATTATTAAATACGGTCATAACCAGATTCTAACTTTGTCTAATTTAGTTACAACCAATGTTGGATTATAGGATCTGAAATCCTAATCCTGGGAATTTGTTTTCACCATTTTAACAATGATCACATGAACTTATTTATTATGAGAACCGAACTAAACTGGTATTTGTTTTATTAGGGAGAACATTTACCATTTATTTTTGGGAATAGTTGATGGGATATCGATGGTAGATTGCATTTGGTAAATCGAATTGAATATATTGATAGAAAGGGATAGTATATACTTAATATTACTCACATCTCCATCATGCCTTGTTTTAGGGGTTGCTTCAATTATTAAACACATTATGATTAGATCTACTTCTTTTGTAAACACAATTCAGAGCCCATATTTGTTGTTAGTAATGAATACCACAGGCTGTAGAGAAAGAATAGGATATGCTAGGTGTTAGGACCCATAAATGTCCCTTTTTCAATATATATTTTGCTCAATCAACCTTATCATTTCTATTCTAAATGCCTACTATAATGTTTGCTAAGACCCTTTTTCCCAAGGTATGAATCATTGATCTTGATTTTATATTCTTATTTACTTAAAATGTTTGATTGGTAGCGTTTCTCATATTTTACCCATGAATGTTCAACTAATGATCAAAATATGTAGAACAACCAAGTATTGAAGAAATATCGCTACTGTTACACCAGCTGCTACAACTATGCGTCGATTCTGCATGCTGTTACACGACTACAACAACTGCGCACCTTTCCTGGAAGTTGTCACACTTGCTGCAACAGATGCCCACCGATATTGGAAGCTGTTACACCTACTACAACGGATGCTCACTGATCCTGGAAGATGGTATATCGTTCAAATCTGAATCCTGAAGATCGATCCTCAAGGCTATTACACGTTTTGGCTCGTGTTGGTGATCAAGATTCTTTTTCTAGATTTTGTGAAGATAACGGATCTTTTGTATTAAACAAATAGCTTGAGAATCTCAGATTCTCAAGGTTGTTATGAGTCCATTTTAACTGAATGACTCTGTCTTTAAATAACAGAGATTTTGTAATCATTGACACCAAATATTAGCTGTGGAACAAAAAGTGAAGTGAAGCATATTGTATCTGAACATTTTTGCGAGTTAATAAAGAAGTGAATTGAGTTTGTTTAACTTATTGTAGTCTTTTTCAGTGGATTCAGTGAGAAGGAAAGGGCCCACCTTCCTCATAGACTCCCCTCTGTTTTGAGTTTTAGAATAACTACTTTGACTATTTATAGTTGTGTGATTTATCTGCTTATGCATTTCTAGAATACATTTGTTGTTACAGTTTAGTCCCTTTCTGTTAAATGCGCATCAATGTGTCTCATGAGAGTTAGAATCAATTGTTGAATACTGTTGGAGAATTTCTTTGAGAGTTAATTCCTTTTCTGCACTAGATTAAAACTCTGTTTTCAAGCAAAAGTAAACATAAGTGTGAATTTCCCTTTCTGCAATTAAGTAGACTTCCTTTCGACAATTACCACAGAATTTCCTTCTGCAAGAGTAAAATAGAAAATTAGAATAGATTAGATAATCCAGGATTCTTATACACTCATCAAATTAGATTTCAATTATGCAAGTGTGATTTCAATTCTGCAACAGTAGATTAGAACTCCAGCTATGCCAACAACTTGTGTTAGTGTTCATCTTTTCAATTTTGTGTCTTTTAGTTTACCTTACTGCAATTTGATTAGTGTTGCTTTCATAATCAAGCATAGACTATGCACAATTATCTTACAATAACAAAACTTCCCTGGGTTTGACAATTTATATTGAACACCTTAATTATCTATTTATTTAGACAATTAAAGTTCCCAAAATTTTGGTGTCGTTGCCAGGGAAGATAATTACAGATTCTTGTAAGCAAATTAGTTTTTTTTTTTCTTAGGAATGAATAGTCTGCATGAATCGAGGAACAAGAGGACGTATCCCCAAAAATACTAACCCTACAGGTACCATAGGACATGCTGGAAGGAATCCTACACTAGGAAGGACAACCTTTGTTGATGAGATTATAGCGAGAGTAGATTCTTCTTTGGGATCTATCTTTCGCCCTTCAAATTCTCGAAGAAGACATATTCCTCAGACATCGGAACTACCCCATTTTGAAACATCATTTTCATCAGGGAATGAAGCTGAAGATTTGTCACCAACGAATAAACACACAACACTGGAGAATATTGAAGATCAAGAAAGTGTAGCTCGGAACAGGGAAAAGCCAGAAGAATCTGTTTATCAGATCAACAGATAGATAGTCACTAAAGAGGAGTGGGACACTTTTCGTATTGAGTGGAGAGAAAGAGCACATATGGAAAATCAAGGAGATAATGAAGAAGAGATCCACTGTGAGGATCTAGTGAAAAATGAAGGTCAGGTAAATGATGAAAATACTATCTCTACCCTGGTCTTTCCTATTACTAATATTCCCACACGAGGGATGGCTCCTATGAAGAACATACCTCTCTTAGCCCTGCCAAATTTCCATGGATTATCTACTGAGGATCCAGATGAGTTTCTGTTTGAATTTGATATTTTGTGTAGAAGCTATGACTACACTACCACTGTGCAGAATCTTAAATTGTTTCCAGCTACATTGAAGGGTAATGCGTTAAGATGGTTCATGAGCCTTGGAGGAGAGAATATTTCAACATGGGGGCAAATGAGGTAGATTTTCCTGAACAAATACCAGGACTACTGTTGAACGAGGGAATGAAGAGAGGAATTGTTTAGGATGTCTTAGAAGGAGGACGAGACCCTTGAATATTTTGTGGAGTGACTCCAGTATAATCTACAAAGGTCCGGACATCCAGATGTGAATAAGGACATTCTCAAAACTGTTTTTCTAAAAGGAGTTAGAGATGATTGTTTAGATATGCTGAATATGCTTGGAAAGGGAGACATATCTAAGGAATCCTATGAAGACATTGTAAATCTTTGTAAGAGATGCTCTTGAGGATCTACAAGGAATAAGCCAACTACCAGGGATGCCACTTTTTCAAGGGTACATAAATCATCTAATGGAGGGGAAACAAGAGCATAAATAGGTAATTTGTTAAAAGATTTCAAAACAGAAATGATTAACTCTTTTTCTTCACAAATTGATACTCTAGAGATCAAACAAAAACAAGCAGAATCAGATCGGGCATTGTCCATTTTTTGCCTGAAATGTAGAGACAAACATCCACGAAGGGAGTGTCCACTGAGCAGTGTCCAGGTATGTCATATTTATAAATTATATCATGCCACTGACAAATGTCCCTCCCTACCAGGTGTAAAAGCATCAATGAAGGTGACTAATGAGGAAGTGGAGGTTGCATATCTAATAACACAAAGGAGATAATGGAAGCCATGAGGTCAAGGTATAAACCCTCAGTTCTCTCCTGTAGCACTTAATTATTGGAATAATGTGAACAATCAACTTCAATATGGTCATATGAATGCCCCACCTCCAAATCAGATGCCACCTCCTTATCAAGATCCCAATGCATGGGTACTTATGCCCTAACAACAGAATCATCCTGGGCAATGGAACCCATATTGGAGAAACCCTCAACAACATATTACTTATCAAAATCATCACCAACATAACCCCGATCAACAACAGTTCCAACCCCAGTACCAACAGCAACAACCGCAGTTACCTCCCAATGCCCCACAAAACAATCCTCCCATATGACCTCATATGCCTGTGCAAACTAACCCAACCAAATAATAACGTCGTTCATAATATTGATATACACAATGGGCTAGCTCTGTCTATTACCCCTATGCCTTGTAATGAGAAAAAATTGAGATCAGGGAGAATAGTCGAGCCAATAATTGAAGATGCTACATCTTCATAATCAGACAAGGAATCAAGGGACAAACCATCTGTTGATACAGAGGAAATTGAAGAACCTATCATAGAATTAGTAGACCCTCCATTCCCTAAAAGATTAGAAATTACCAAAACTCTGGAATTACCATCCTTCAATCTCTTAGGAGAATTGCAAAATCTGTATGTTAACATTCCACTATTGCGAGCAATTAGAGATGTCCCTATTTATGCGAAGACTATGAGATACCTTTGTATCAAAAATCCTGGAAGGAAACCTAGGGACCCCCTCACAGTACACGTAGTGGGAGAATTGTCTGAACTAATGTTAGGCAAAACCCCACCTATCAAATATGGCGACCCAAGAAACCCTACAGTCACTGTCAAAATCAGACTTACATGTATTCCTGATGTGTTAGTTGATTTAGGGGAAGCAATTAATATTATGCCAATTGAAAAGACACAATTGCTGCAACTCAGAACGCAAGTCCGACCTACTCCTACTATTTTAGAATTAGTTGATTGTTCTACTATCAAACTAGAAGGAGTAATCGATGATCTAGCTATTTCAGTTGATTCATGGGAGTATCCTGCTGATGTTGTCATATTGCAACCTAAAACCCGTTTGGGGGGGCACCCTCTAATTCTAGGAAGACCATGGTTAGCTACAGCCGATGCTTTCATTGGTTATAGATTTGGTTCAATGACCATCTCTGATGGTTATGATACCAAGAAACTTACCCTTTATCCTCATGCTACACCCAGTGTGGAACCTGAAAATTGTTTATGGATGGACATTGAGGATGAAAGCGCTCTCCCTGTGCTAACCATAGGAAAATACCTGAGTTTCAAAGACGAGACAAAGGATGAGCTAATCAATAGCTTTATCAGTGACCCCTCTGTTGTTACACCAAACACGTACCACCGATTGAGTCGAATCTTCGACCCTACTGCCCAGGAAGGAGTGAGCCTAGAGATGTTCTCTGAAACTGTTGTAAATTAAGTTAATTCAGTTATAACAACGGATGCTGAAACAACTGAATTATTTCCTAAAGTCAGTTCTAAGAGCATCACTGTAGAAATCGAACTTGGAAAAACCCTGAACATAAATCCTGATTTATCTTCTGTTGAAACTAAACGTTTGATGAAGTTATTAATTGAACATAAATAGGAATTTTCCTGGGATTACATGGATATGAAAGGAATTTCCTATGAACTATGCACCCACCATATTTACATTAAGGAAGAATTCCAACCCATTTGTCAACCTTAAAGGAGGATGAACCCTAATATTAAAGATATTGTTAAAGAAGAACTCCAGAAACTTCTTAATGTAGGATTCATCTACCCTATATCAGACAGTGGGTGGGTTTCACCATTGGTTATTGTGCCTAAAAAGAATGGTAAATGGAGAGTGTGTGTGGACTATAGAGCCCTGAATAAGGCCACGCAGAAGGATCATTTCCCTTTTCCATTCATTGATCAGGTTCTAGACAACCTATCTGGGAAAATTCTTTTCTCTTTCCTTGATGGATTTAGTGGCTATAACCAGATAACCATTGCTCCATAGGACCAAGACAAAAACACCTTTACCAGCCCTTGGGGTACATTTTCCTACAAGGTTCTCCCATTTGGATTGTGTAATGCACCAGCCACTTTCCAGAGAGATGTAATTGGTATTTTCTCTGATATGGTGAATGACGGTATGGAAATATTCATGGATGACTTTACACCTTATGGTACTGATTTCGATGAAGCTTTAGCTAATATAGAAAAAGTACTCAAAAGATGCATACAGTCTCATCATTCTCTTAGTACATAAATGTGTCATATGATGATGAACGAAGGTGTGGTGTTGGGACACTTCATTTCTTATGCAGGAATTCAAGTAGACCCAGCCAAAATCCAGGTAATTTTGGACATTCCAACTCCATCAACTCAGAAGGAGGTAAGAAGATTTTTAGGGCATGTTGGATATTACAGGAGATTTATTAAAAAAATTCCAAACTTGCCTCTCCTTTATTTTTTTTTGTTAACAAGAGATGTTGACTGTAGTTGGACTGACAAGTGTGAATTGTCTTTTGCATATCTGAAACAAAAACTGTCCACAACTCCCATTTTGAGAGGGCCTAATTCAGCTCTTCCATTTCACATTTCTTCAGATGCCTCTGATACTGCAATTGGTGCAGTGCTAGGGAAACAGGAGGACAAAGATAACTATGTTATCTACTATATCAAGAAGAACTTGAATTCTACTGAGGAGGGGTATGTCTCCCTCCGAACAGATCCAATGGCCCAAATTTAACTTTGTGCTCCATTATGATGTCTGTTGTGGTTTATCAAACCGCTATACCTCCTAATATTTCCAATACCACCTAGGATCTCTTTTAGCGCCCTCTTGGCACTCTGTACTTCAAATCCCTGTGGATGTTTTACTTCAAATTCCACCTTTGTGGCCCTTCCAGGTTCAGTGTTGAAACCTTGGCTCTGATACCAAATTGTAATGTTCCCCGACCACCCACAGGCCGGACCACGCTACCTCAGACACACACGGTCTCAAGCTCTATTATAGGTAATTAAAATTGTCCATGCCCAGACATAGACCTGCTGGGCTATGGTAGACAAGTCTCTTTTCGAAATAAATCACATATAAAATTCACAAAAATAAACATAGATAACATGAAAGCATACATGCAGTGAAACACATGATATTATTATAAGAATCATAGACATGCACTAAAATACATCATTTAACCATTAAGCACAAAAATGATACTTATCTCTTAATTGTAGTGCACTGACTGCGTGAAGACCTTCCACGAACCTCTCATCCTTCGACCACACTGCTCATCACTCTCAGCAGTGGGTTACCCCTGAGCTAGGACTAAACTCCATTGGGCAAGGGATTCCTAGGCTAGGCAAGGACAACGGGAAGTTGCACCAGTCTACAGGAAGGATTTCATCCAAGGAGCCACTTACGACCACCACTCACAGTCTCTCATTCCCCACTTGCCTGTCCCACCCCAGAAGTATACACCTTCATTGTCACATAGTTCATCGGTTGCTCCATCTCCCTTCCAGGGCTTCAGCAACAGGCTAGATAGGAATTCTCAGAGATCTTTAGCTGCTACTGGACTCCCTCCAGGAGAACTCACTTCCCTAGCAACTCTCTCACATGAAGAGACTTGCTCACAGGGATAAAAACCTGCTTCTTCAACCACGAGCCTGAAAAACCCGCCTCTTCAAAACACAACGGAAAATTGGGTAATGTAAGGGGATGACTCAACAAATTACAGAGTTTCACAATGGCATAAATGGCTCTAGTTGCGTGCTTGTTTAGTGCATGTCTGAACTGCACAAGGGATGGCAAGAATCCTAAGGATGAACTCGTGGGGAAAAATGGCCAGATGAAACCCGAGAAAACTGCAGGGTACAGGTTCAATAAAGATATCAGTTTGGGCTCATTGCAGAGGTTTGGGATGGTCGAGGGTTCAACAATGGTGTTCCAGGTTTTACTGCTTACCTACTCACTACGTGCGTGAGTGGAAGGAATGGAAAAAATGATTCCCCAAACAGTCAAAATCCCCACATATATTTGCATGTTATTAAGATGATACATGGTGCTCATGAAGTGCGTTCCTCGCCATTTGGAAGTTGTTACCCTCTCCCAAAGGAACTTAGGATAAATTCATATCCTCCTCACAACATTTAAAATAATAATATATATTATTCTCTGATATTTAATCTCTTAATGTTAGCCCCTTTTCCTATCCTCTCAGTCCCCTCCCTTATCCAACCTAGTGGAGCCTAGTCCCCCATACCCTTTCATCGTGGTCGGTCTACACGCAATGATGCTTTTATATCAATGATTTGAATATTTACATATACAAGACAGGCTCCTGGCCTTAGCATCCTATGCTCTCTGGCCCAACTATCACATAAGCCTCCTAG
>JZKD02S1673442.1:884776-924345 GCA_000966675.3 Picea glauca | reverse complement strand
TCCAATCGAGCAGCGCTCTGTTACAATAATATCCAAGCTAGGGTTCTCATACCCTCGACTCTTATTTATACTAAAAAAAAGCATCTAGAGGAAGATCCTTCTAGAAGCGGAAGCTGCTATTAGGTCTTCTTACATCCGCCTTATTCTATTTTATTGAAAGTTCTTATTAATATTGACCTTTATTACATCCAAATACATTGATATACCTATGTGCGGGTTAGGACCTTAACACATCGACTGTTCTGATAGCCAACAACTGTGCATCTGGTAGTGTATCCTCCAAACTGGTAGGTTCCTCTCCATGTTCCAACTTGGATAAGTGATCAAGTCCTTTATTAATTATTCCTGCCTTGACCACAATTTCAAAGTCATACTCCTGGAATAGTAGTAGCCATATGCATATTCTTCCCCCCAACATTGGCTTGATGAATAATTACTTCAATTCAGAATGATCAATGAACATCTTAAAATGTCCTCCCAGCAAATGGTGTCTAAACTTTTGTAGCTCATATACCATAGCCAAGCCCTCTCTTTCATTCGTAGTATCATTCCTTTCAGTTGTAGAAAGCTTCCTGCTAGCAAAGGCTATAGGGTGGTTGATGTACCCTACACCTGGTTGTGCCAAGACTACTCCTAATGATATTGATGAAGCATTGACATGAACATTGAACTCCTTACTCCAATCCGGAAAAACCAAGATAGGCGAAGTGACCATTTTCTTATTTAGTGTGTCGAATCTTTGTTGGCATTCTTATATCTATTGGAACTTACTATCCTTCTTTAATAGCTTCTCCATAGGCGTTTTTATCTATTCATAACCCTTAATAAAATTTCTATAATAACCAGTGTGTCCTAATGTAGTGCGCAACTATCTGACTGAATTAAGGAGAGGTAGATCAAGAATGATGGAAATATTGGAAGGATCCACCAGCAACCCCTAATTACACACAATGTGCCCTAGTAGCACCCCAAAGGGTAAAAAGAAAATACATTTTTTCAAATTCAGGGAAATCTGACATTGCCTGCACTTATCTAACATTAATCTCAAACATTCAATATGGCCTTTCAGTAGGCTAAAGATAGTCCAATCATCAAAGTATGCTTCCAATAACTTGTGTAAAAAGTCCTTAAATGCTTTGACCACCACCCTGGAGAAGATGGTTGGTGCATTATTCAACCCAAAAGGCATCACCGTGTACTGAAAGGAACCCAATTATGTTGCAAATGTGGTCTTATGTCTATCCTCATTAGTGTTTCTAATCTGGTGATAACCTGAAAATACATCTCTGAATGAATAGACCTCATGTCCTCCTACATCAACTAGTAGAAATTCATTGGTAACAGGTGTAGGAAATGGGTCGTGTAGATATGCATCATTCAGATTCCTTAGATCTACACAAATTTTGATTTCTCCTGATTTCTTATTTTGGAACACCATAGGGATAATCCATTTAGATCTGTCAATAGGTTCTATGATTCCTGCTTCCGGTATTCTATCCAATTCAATCTTAACTTTCTGCTTATATTTAGGATTCAGTCTGTAAGGTCTCTGCTTGATGGGTCTTGCATCTGGTCTCAGAGGGATATTCATTTCTCTCATGGGCCCTTTAATGCCCTTCATATCTATGAACTTGGTTGGAAACAAGTCCTGATATTCATTCAATAATTATGTGATCTTTCTAATGGTAGCATCATCCTAATAGTCTCCCACATTTGCTAACTTAGGTGTTTGTTTTGTTCCAATATTAACCTTCTTAATTTTAATGGGTTGTCCAACAAAGGGTAATTCAATCACTGGTCCTTCTATGTCTCTTTTCCCTTCATTTTATGCAATGTTTACATCTCTAGGTTCATCGTCCTCATTAGCATTAATATTGTAGCAATCATGTAACTGTTGAAGAGGAACAATCCATTCATCTTCTTCTTGGGTAAAAGGGAGGTCAGGTGCCTTCTCAAAGACCTAATGTCTTATAATTTGCAATGCTTGATCTACTATAATTTGCAATGCCTGATCTACTATAGGGTACTGACTCTCAAATAAAAATGTAGCTATAAATTTCTGAGTCATACCATACCAATCTATAGTGATGAGGTGCAATTCTACTTGAAGATACCAGTTGATAGGCGTAGTATCCAAGGTGTCAATGAACTTATGCACCCACTGTTATTTAGGAATGTTTCTCTAGACCTCCTCACAACTTAGCATGTGGTCCTTAGGAAAACTCTGGCCTGTGTAACAAACTTCACATCCTTCAACTTGTTCTGAAAATAAAGTTGTCAATAATGTATGACATTGTACCCATTATGTGGTGTTCCTCTTATCTGTTCCCCACCATATGGCTAGTGTGTTTTTCAATTCTTCACCCTATGCCAACATCCTCTATTGTACTGGTACAATTCTCTCGAATTCAACTAGAAATGTCTCTAAATGATTCAAAACATCAAATGTTGGAAGATTACTTACTTTTGTGCCAATCCAATGAACTTCTCTGGTCAATCTGACACATCGCCATGTAGAGACTTAATACATTCTTTTCTACTAGTTTTCCAATGCTTCTTTTGAATCTGATGAACATGCACTTTCACTTCGCTAGCTGAGATTCCCATATATTGTAGGATTAATGTAATCATGTTGTCTTACTGTCAGTTTATAGATGTTCTCTAGCTCATATGCGTGGTCTTCTTCCCTGATAGGTTCTGTGTATCTACGACCTTCATCTAGGTCCAGAGGTGCAATGAATTTAAGGCCATTACCCTCAAATGTCATTCTTCTCTTCTTTAGGTCAACGATAGTCGAATTATTGAAATCCCAATCAATTCCTAACAACACGGGATAAGGACAACTATAATCAACAATTTCAATCACTTCGAAGTCTGCAAATTTTCTTACCCCATCGACATCTAGAGGCACATGCTCTAGTCTTCCAAAGGGGCTCACCACCTTTTGATTATCCATCCTGAGCCTAATAGGAGAATAAATCAGTCTGTGTTTCCCATTAGCGCCCATGTCTTCTTTGTCATAACATTGACTTATGATCCCAAGTTGAGGACCACATATTCTATGTCGTAGTCTCTAATCTTAGCACTAAGGTGCAATTCCTTGTTTTTCCTTCTTTTCCTAGATACTTGATTCAAAAATCTACTCAGCGTAGGGTCTATTCTCCCAATTTCATACTGTCTTACTAGGTTTTGTAGCTCTTATACATATTTTTCATGTTTAATCAAATTGATACAAGTATACAAGAAATCCATGAGCTTACTTACCTCTTTTCCTTGTCTAGCTAGGGCAGACTGATCAAATGCTGGTGGAATTTCACATTCCCTTACTTCTAGTTGTGCCTTAGATGAATAAGCTTTTTTTCTTACAAATTATTTCCTTTCCTCTTCAAAAGTATGCCTCTCGCTCCTTGGATCAAACAATTGTGCCTTCTCTACATCTCTTCTGATCCATGATCCTTCTGCAGTCTTTCTTGGAGTCACTTTGTCTTCTCCTGTAACAACACCTCCTCTAGTAATAACAATGACTCTAGGGTCCTCACTACGAAGTTCTACTGATATAAATCGTACTTATCGGTTTCCTCCTCGTCTCTCCTAGAGTTTGGCTAGTAATATTGGACATTCTTCAATGACATGATCAAACGAATTACAATAGTTGCAAGTAGTACAAGGGTTCTGACAATCCCTTTCCAAATGTTCTGGTTGTGCACAGTTATAGCAGGTGATATATCCTCTTCCTTGACCCATACCTCCTCCTCATCCTCTTCCTCTAAATCCACCATGAGGGTTGAAGTTTCCTCTTCCTGGGGAGTTGAACTGCGCATTGTTTCCTTCTTGTTGTACTTCTCTTTGAATTCTATATGTATCCTTTGATATTTCATGCATGAGATCATAAGCCCTATAATCCTTCTCATCATGACCCACAAACTTGCAGAATGTGCAATAAAGATTGGTAGGTGTCTGTACATATTTTTTCATATAATAACATTCACCAGAGTGATGTCTATTTATACATACCTCGCACAAGGGTACAATAGCCTGCTTCAAAGGGCTAGGTGCTCCAGAGGCCAAGTATTCATGAAATAGGGGACAATTCTCTTTTTCATGGACCTCTGATTTACATCTGATACACCATATATCTTCTCTTTTCTCCTTTCCTTTATCTTTCTTCATATCTTCGACCTAGAAAGATAAATTGGTTAACTGATTCAAGATATGACTCATACCTAGGATGGATTCTCCTACAGGTGTTTCTTCTAATTTCATGGTGATCTCCAATGATTTAGCCTATGAAGCGACTTTCTATTGCATTAGAGGAACTCTGATATGTGGCAGGATTGAAGCAATGAACCATTCTTTGTTTTTTCCATCTGGGATCTGAAACTTAAATGACCTGTCAGAGTCTTAAATCTCTGATCAAACTCCCAAACAACTTTAGTGACCTTCTTCTTGATTTCATTTAGATATGTAATGAACTGCGACTCCTACTTAGGTTTCTTGAATTCTATACTCAACGCAGCCTTAATGTCATTTAGTGGTTTAGGCTATCCAGGTCCTGAAGCAAGCTTCATATACCAGTTTAGATCGCGATCCATCAAGGTAGTACTAAATTGAGTTCTCTTAACAACTTCATTAGTGACTTTCTTAATGCTCCATACAGCTTCGCATAAGAACAGGTGTTGGTCAGGATCTTCAGATCCATCTCCTCTCAAGATGGGTAACCTCATTTCATATGCCATAGATCTTCCTTGGTTTCTTTACTGAGTATGTACCAAACTTCTTGTAATAGTACTCTGATTGCTCTGACTACTCTGGTTACTCTGATTACTTAATGCTTCTAAAAAAATAGGAGGAGTAATAGTACTTACTTCAACAATAGGTGTAATTCCTAAAGTTTATGTCTCTCCTCGGCGAACTTCTTCAGTCTGTACTTCCTCTGAATACTCTTTTTATGTTAAATCTTATTCTTCTCCACTACAAAATCCCTTGTATCCATAGTTTTTCTTAAATAGGTTTGCAAGAGGAACCTCTCTGAACGGTCACCCATTGCATGTGATTCCATCCTCTGTGTCACTATCATTGTCTGAATTCTTGAACATTAGCTTCACTGTATATTCAGGATATTCTTCTCATACAATAGCATCTTAATCCTCAGTTTTAAAAAGTGTACGAACTTTCCTCTAGGTCCCTTAAAGAAGTACCTCTCTTCTTGACTATACGATTCAACTATGTCAATGGAAAATTCAGTAATGTACCCTCCAATAGTGCTATAAAACTAGAGATCCACTGCTCTAGACACAACGCTGTCGACTCTCTTAAATTTCTTGATCAACGTTGTTGTCCAAACCACAGGTGGCCTAGATATAATCTCAAAATGGGTATATGCTAAACTGGCTAACCACTCGTATAACTCCTTATGAACTCCTCCAAAGAAAATTTCATGTATGTCGGTAACGATGTACCTTCCCAACCATTCTTTTGTGCTAGTGCTAGGGTTCTTGTTCTGGTCTTCAATGAAGTCCTTTTCTTGTTCTTCTATCCACTTCTGAATTTTTGTCTTTGATGGAAACCACCTTGAAATTCCCTCAAGAAGATCTTGGTCCCGACAACAGAACCATTTGTTCGCATAGGGGCAGACCCAGGGTTCAACTCTAACAGCACACCAACAAACCCTAACTACTGGCCCTTTCGACAACACTTGTGAAGCATATGTAGTCTCACCCGAAGTAGAAATAGGGGGTTGCAGGAAACATGTGTCTACAACCAGAGGAAATTCAAAGTGAATCCAGGGAAAGAACACACAACAATATAGATATCCTTTACCACTCCTAATCTTACTTCACAAATTATGTCTCTGATCTAACACAATAATACAATAACAATATATCAGTTGGAAAATAACACAACATCAATCACAAAGAACAACAAGATATATGTGTTTCACCCTCTCCCTAGGGATACGTCCACAAAACTATGTTTATTGATATATTAGATGAAAACATACAATTCTATATGCACACTTAGTTGCAGATATTTCTCTCTCTTTCTCTCTTTATCTCCCCTTTTGTGCACCAAGATGCAGGGTTGATCTTCGCACCCAACTGAAGATCTTACAATATAGTCTCAATACTTCTCTCAACAACAATAATCATAACCAACAATGAACAACATACGAACTAGAATGAACCCTCCAAGGTCTTCTAGACATTTATTTATACACTACATTACCAAAGTCTAGGTGTCAAAACCCTAGATCCAAAACCCTAGGTCCACTTGACCTGTGTTTTAAGGGCTCCGCGAGCCTGTTCTTCCTTCTTTTCTACGAGGTGCTCCAAAGCACTTGTTGATGTATTTTTTTGCTTGTTGAGTTGTCCACAATCCATATTCTTTAATGCTTTATCTTCCTTGATCTTCTATTTCAACGACTAGATTTTCCTTTACTTTTCTCCTTCTTATCTTCTTCTTCAACCACTTAAACCCCTCCTCGGTTTATGTTCCTTCCACGGAGTTTGTACTTTGCCTTTCCTCCTTAATCTTCACTTCCTTACATAACCAAAGGCCAACACCATACTCTCTAGAACAAGTTTTTACTCACATATGATAACTCCATGATGCCATAATGATGAAAGTCACAATGACTTCTCTCCTTTATATACAATTCTAATGAATGAGTTTAGGATCCATTCCTAAACTCAAAAATTAATTATAATATTTTATTACTCTTTGTGGGTGTGACAACCCATAACAAGCCCACAAAGCCCATTAAATTTCCATTGAGGCCTTGACCTCATTATGAGGTTGATTTCACTAAAATGGAAGGATAATGTAGTGCCAAAAAATATTCCCACATGCCTGACACCTTGGCCTCTTATAGGAATACCTCCTGAAGCTACAAAAGTGAACACTCCCTCTTATCAAGGGAGTTATTATCCACCACTCCTATCTTGTCTTTGAAGTAGAAAAACTTCCCTTTCACAAGGGGTTTGGTGAGAATATCTACAATATGCTTGTCTATGGAAATGTCTTGGATCTTCACTGCTCCCTTTTGTACTCTGTCCCTTATCAAGTGATTTCTGATATCGATGTTTTTTGACCTGTCATGAAACACTAGATTCTCTGAGAGCTTGATTCAATTTTGGTTGTCACAGTGAATCACAATGGGATCCAACTCTCACCCAAATAATCCTACATGAATATTTTGAAGTCAAATAGCCTCACAAATTTCCAAATTGGCTTCCATATACTCTTCCTCTACTAAGCTTTTGTGCCACAAAAGTCTGTTTCATGTTGTACCAAGAAACCACTATTGATCCCAAGCTAAAACAACCACTAGAAGTGCTCTTCTTGTCAACTTCACTACTTACCCAATTTGAGTCTAAATATCCTTATAGCATCACTCCATCATTTTCAAAATATCTCATACCAAATACAACCATACCTAGAAGGTACCCAAGGACATGTTTTTTTGCAACCCAATGCACCTAGCTCAACTCTACTATGAACTAACTCAAGGTGTTGACAAAAAGAAAAAAAAGATATATGGTCTGGTGTTAACCAGAAACATCAATGACCCAATAAACTACCTATACATCATGGGATCCACCAAGTATGAGTCTGAAGCCCCCAGTATATTCAGATTGGTGGTCATATGTGTGGTCATGGACTTACAATCCATCATCCCAAATATCTTCAGTATCTCAATTGCATACTTCCCCTATCCGAGGAAGATATATTCTTGTTGTTGCCACACCTCTACTCCCAAGAAGTAATGCATCAATCTAATATCCTTCATCTCAAACTCTAAGGCCAATTCTCTTTTGCACCTGGCAATGAGTTTCTTAGCTCCTGTGAGAAACAAATTATCAACATATAACACCAATATGACAGGATCCTTACCAACCTATAGAATATAAAGGTTGGGGTTTGTGTCACTCTTGATGAAGACCAAGCTCTGCAAATACCCATAAATCCTCAAGTACCATGCCCTAGGTGCCTAATTGAGGACATACAATGCCTTCTTCAACCGGAACACATGATTTTTCCTCCCATGTACCTCAAAGCCTTGAGGTTTCTCTATTTAGTCCTCCTCCTCAATCATACCATTGAGAAAAAATTTCTTCACATCCATCTGATGGATCTTCCACTTCATAAGTGAAGCGATATAAATAATGGTCCTGATAGAAGTATACCTAGACACTGGATAAAATGTCTCCTTGTAGTCTACTCCCTCATTCTCGAAGAACCCTCTTGCTATGAACCTTTCTTTATACTTCTCAATATTTCCATCTACAGTATGTTTGATCCTTTCCTTTTGCTTCATCCATCGGAGAACCCTCTTGCTATGAACCTTTCCTTATACTTCTCAATATTTCCAGCTGCAGTATGCTTGATCTTGTAGATCCACTTGGAGGTCACTACCAACTTCCCTTTGGTCTCATAACTATATCTCATATGTCATTATTCATAATGGATTGGTACTCCTCCATCATGACATCCTTCCAAACCTGTTGGCCTGCTACTTCCTCAAAACTGAAAGGCTCAGAATCAATGATATTTCTCATAAGAGCCACATATAAGCCAAATCTTTCTATAGGTATTTTCTCTCTGTGGGTTTTTCTGGAGGTTGTATGTCTCTTGTTATCATTTAGGGTATCTCAAATTCATCTAGGTCTCCTTTCCTAGTTACTAGGAGGATCCATTGGATCCGAAAACTATGTTGAATCCTCCTCATGATTTGAGGAATGCTCCTTTGTATTGAATGGAACTATACTCTCCTCGGCGTTTGGAGCCTCTTTCTCCTCAAAACCTATTGTGGTCTCTTGGGGCCTCCTGAAATCCAAATCCTCCTCAAATATGACATCCCGACAAACCTCAACATACCATCGTCCTGGAATGTAGATTTGGTATGCCTTCAAAGTATCATTGTATCCCACAAACATTCCCTTCCTCCTAGAAAGTTATAACTTCATCCTCTTTTATTTAGTAACATGGATGTATACTGGACAACCAAATATCCTCAAATTCCATATATTTGGTCTCACTCTTGTGAATTCCTCCTATGGAGTCTTTTCCTTCAAGATCCCATGAGGGCTCCTATTCTGAACATAGATTGTTATGTTGCATGCTTCTTCCCAAAGCACCATAGGTAGATCTTGGTCATGCAACATTTCCTTGGTATCCTCAATAATGGTCTAGTTCTTCCTCTCGACAGCCCCATTCTCCTGAGGGTTGAAATTTATTGTCATCTCCCTCTTAATCTATGCTTTCTTACATAATTTATTGAACTCGTTGGAGGTATACTCACCCCCATTATATGACCTCAATACCTTGATCTTCTTCCCTGTATGATTTTCTACTAAATCCTTGAACTCACTAAATCGACTGAAGAATTCATCATTGGTATTAATGAAGAAGATACATGTCCTCCTGGAATAATCATCAATGAAGGTCACATAATATCGATGTTGAGCACTCAACACACCCTTAAATTTTTCAATTTTTGGGTACCACTTTTCTTTTTGAATCGTTTGCACCTTCTTCTTTGGTTTTACATAGGTTGCATATTTTTCATTTGTTAAGTTTAGTCATCTTTTCTTTTGTTCTATTTGCATCTAATAAAATCAAGAAAACTCCAAAATATCTCATGTCTTTCTTACAGGTAAGGAAAATAAAAGACACTTAATGGTTTTCCTAAAGAGCCTTCAAAATCACAGTGAGAAGCAGGATTTTTCGATGCCCTATGGTTACTACTTGAGTATGCCAACACCGATCAACGTCTGTGTTGGTTAAACCAACATGTATGAAAAATTTCACAGTACACCCTAGAGTGTTTCTGACACTAATCAACATCGGGTATTCATCGAAGCCAATAAAACATCGAGTATCAGCAACCAATGTGATACGTAGGAAATGCACAAAGAACAAGGTTAGAACTAATTGTCGATAGACATCGACGTCGACAGACATCGACGTCGACAAACTGAGAAGACAAAAACCTGCCATCTATCACATGTTTCTCTCCTTTCCAATGCCCGATTAGAAAACATTGATGAGAAATATGGGTTTTCTATTGTGTCTCTCTGAATACCTATGAACTCAATTGAGACCGTCCATCTGTATATTGTTGATCCGTGTGCCTTTCGATAAATTCCACATCTACATCTTGATCAAACCACATACGCAAATATGTTATAGCTCTGTCTCTGTTAAGATCAGATATTTAACCATGTGCGAGTCACTAAAAGATTGAGAAAACAAAATACTCGACCCCCGAGTTCGAATTTCATTGTGCACCAATAAACGATCATTTGAAATCCCCGATACCAGTTCAATGTCCCTTCTTTCTGTTGTCTCTCACATTTCATTCGCTTTGAAAGATGGCATAAGATATGTAAGAAATAAATGAAGATATACAATATATTTTTTGTACTCAAGGATGATGAGCTTGGATGTGAAGGCTAGATGCTATTTATTCAAATGTGTTTGTAAATGATTTCCATAATTCACATAGTATTGTTTAATTTTTCTCACGATATCTCGTGACTGATCAAGTTTCATGTAGGAACTAAGTTGTTCCATATTACTTATGAAGCTCAGGACCATAGAAATGTCACCCTGACGACCAGTGACTCTCTAGTCGCCAAAGAATCTGAGGGGAGGAAGTGATCAAGCCAGGGAGGCATCCAACTCGGCTGTTAAGAAACTAATGATCAAAATGTCCCAGAAGAAGCCAACAAACCTTCCTTCACTATTCAAGGATATAGACAATAGCATGGATTCCAAGGTACTACTACCATCTTGGCTTGATTTGTATAACAAAATTCACTATGATGATTTACCAGAATTCACGCCTCATAGAGACCTAGAAGTGAGGAAAGTGGATGACCATATGTTCCAAAACATCAAGTGCTCTTCACTATATATGGTGGCAGATAGGATCCATGTTCTACCATGTGTGGAAACCTTAGAGTGGATCATCCACCATATGCGAAATGCTTGAAAAACAATAAATACAGAGAGTGTATTGGCGTGTTTTTTCCTACGGAGGTGATCACATACTATAAATTTAAGGACGTCGAGGTCAGGATAAACAAATATGTTTTTGTTGTGTTCTATGAACATCATAAAACTAGTAAATTACTAGCATCCCGGTGGAGGGAGGACAAAAATTTCATGAACCGAGCCTCAAGGTGGTACAATACAATGCACCTTAGAGAACCCTACATATTCTTGATGGCCCTGATTTGTCATTTGTATGGGGAAAAATACTTCTCCAGGTTATCCGAGGCTTAGATGCCTTTTTCTTACACAGTGGCTATATCAGGGATCATCTTTAACCGAGGAGCTATTATTTCCAAGCAATTAAGCACCAAGATAGAGGAAGCACATAACCCAAAAAACATAGAAACCCCTGCATTATTATGACATCTTATATTCTAGATGTAATTTGTGTTAGGAATGTATTCCCATTCTTGAGTCTAAGCTAACATTTCTCTGAGTTTCTAGTCCACATCTATTTCAGTATCCTATGGGAAAACATGTACAAAAGATCGATCACTAGGATTTGTGCTGGATTTATAGCTTGTGTATATGCACTGATATTTAAACAGGACTTCCAAAGGATCTTCGAGACAATGAGGAAAGTGATATCCAAGATAGGACATTGGTACCTGGAAGAAAGAAGCACCTATATCATAATTTGCAAATCCATCGATGCACCACACCTGCTACCAACCCATGTGCCAGATAAGTTGGTGTTGGGGGGGATTTTCTACCATACCATACTACAAGGCTTTAATGCCTCTTTACTAAAGGAAAATAAAAGGGTATTCATCCCCTATGGGTTTTATGTAGGTTAACACTTTGTAAAGGACACTACCCAGGCCATAAAATAAGCTTAGAATCAAATAGAGTACAAGGTTTTTACAGAGAGATACATGAAACACGACCCTAAGAATATGGGGATTGAGCATGCTAATCAGGTTGTGTTTCATTAGCCATATGCACATGATTAGTTTGAGGATGAAATCTTCATAGAGAATAAATTAAACTGGGATGGAGTTTTGCAAAGAAGAGAAAAATTGGACTCAATCATATTCATGGCTTTGTCTAGGGATGAAAAGCTGGACTTGTTAGAGAAAACAATGGAAGAAGTGGCACAATATCAACAGGAAGATACAGAGAAGACAACAGATAATTCAGATGCACAAAGGCTCTTGGAAGAAGTTGAAAGAATGGTTCAACTATAAAGGGAAACCCCTATTATGCCAAAAATAAAATCCACAGTAATAACTCTGGTTACACTCAGGGAGGAAGGGGAGGTGGAAACCCCTAGGAATACCTCAATTGGGGAATAAAATGAACAACAAATTTAAGAGAAAACAACTATAGGAGAACCAAAAGTTGAGATAGCAAGTGTAGTTTCAACAAATCCATATGTCCTAAGGGAAGTATCTTTGGATATTGTTGATTTGATCATGATATACAATAGTGACATAGAAAAGGTGGATACTACAGTTCCCATTCCAAATGAGGCAATGACAGGGATGTTGGATACACAATTTCCCCAAGGACAACAACCCTTGGACATAGAAGCAAGTCCGAATACAACTGAAGGCCATATCACGTCTTCGAATCGGACCTCACAACAACTGAATAGAAGGGGAAAATATAACAAAGGATAATAAGAACCAAAAGATAGAGAGAAAACAAAAAATCCAAGGGATAAATATGAGGATGATAATGGAAATTCTATTGCAAAGAATGAGACACAAGGAAAAGAGGGAGAGAAAGGAGACCCCGATGATGAGAATTCATCAGGGGGTAACACTAGCAAAGGAGAGGCTGATAAAGAGTTGGAGAGTAACAATAATCCAAAAATACCCAGGCAGGACCATCAACACTGTATACACTCCTAGGGTCAATGAATTTGGAAGAAACCATAATAGAGGGGGCCACAGAAAATACCCCCAACATTCAACAAATTAGAGATTCACCCACTAAGTCAGGGACCAAAAAAAAAGGAGTACCTGACAAATATTCAATAGCATAGGAGAAAGAGAGTGAGGTCAACAACTAGGAGCTAGGAGTCGGCAAAGGTAAGGAGGCGGTTCTTGAACATTTTCATATACTAGACAGCATGGGAAATTCTCTCTCATGAGGTGAGAAACCAATTCTAGAGCATGTAGACAAGGTGGTTGATTTCCAAGATATAATTTATGATATAAAAAGGAAAGTGGTGGTAAGAAGAACAATAAAGAAGAGGAGACTCACTCCAGACAACGTGATGTTGATTACCATGGAGGAGACCCTGTTGGATGCTAAGCAATCTAAGGTGAGTGATTTATTGGGATAAAGCATGGAAATATACAGTTCCACCATGGATAGGGCTAGGGAGGATGAGCGAGAATCTGACTCTATGAGAGCCGCGTTAGTGTAGCTAAAGCATAGAGTGGAATATTACAAGGACACAACTCAAGAAGTTATATTCATGAGATTTTAAGTTGGAGATAGCTATAGTCAATTCAAGTCAGAAAGAGAAATTTTCATGACCCAAATCATTGGATATCAGGAGGAAACTATGATGGGTCTCATAGCTTACAAATACATGATGAAGTGGTCTAAGAAATCTCATCACATGTTAGATAAAATTGAGTACATCAAAGAGATCCAAAAAGGTTGAGGATCATCGGAACATGGTGTCATAACACTCACAGATGAGATTTTGGTTAGGTTCAAAACAACAGAAGAGTATTGGACACAATTGGTGATAGATCCACAAAGAAGAATGCAAGAAATATAGGAAAAATGTCTTGGGAATTGGACAAAATAAATCAGAAGATGAAGAAGCTTCGATTCCTAGAATTTGGCACACCCGAAGACTTTGTCAACCTACGCACAATAGTTCGGTAGTTTGAGGAGCTCGATGCTGAATTTGATACATAATTTCAAGAGATATTAATACTTCAAAAGGGACAAGTCAATATATTCGTCAATGGAATGATATGGGTAGTGTGGGTCTTATGACATCTACGCTCTGAGGTGGACCAATTCAGAGACTGAGTGATGGAAATGAAGGATAATCTCAACATGTTGATGGAGAAACATTAATTCATGTATTTGCATACTTGAAAGGATCTCTTCTCTCAGTGGTCTTAGTATGCCAAAGTTAATCCTTTGAGATGACTGAAGATTACTAATAAATTCCACGTGGACGCAGTCCACTTTATCTTTTTTTTTTCCTTTTCTTAAGTGAACATTGTTGTTAATTTTTGCATGAGATTTTCATATAAATAAGGATGTCGACCTCGTTTTGAAATGTTGATGTTTTTTTGTAAAATATGATAATTAGTTAATATTTTGGAGTTTAATATTGAAGCTCATATAGAGTTGGAGAAACATTTCTTCTAAGGCTTGTGGATTAACGTAATCTGTGGATTGTTTTGCATACAATTGTCTACTGCAAGCAATTTAGTAAGATTGTAATTGTGTTTAAGCTATATTGAATGATTATTGTTTCTAAATGAAAGTTGGCATAAATTTGATGGTGTTTTAAAAATTGTTGTGTTATCAGTAACCAAAATTATTTCCAGTTATTTGTTATTTTTGCATGTGATCTCCTTTCTTAGATGATATCTATTGCTTGATCAATAGGGAAACATTATTGTTTTATATTGATTAAAGAGATATTTCATTTACATGTTGTTGGTAAATATTAACTTGTGCCTAGACTTCTTCGGAAATTAGTTGTTGAATACTTAATGAACAAATTAACAACATAAAAGAGTCTAGAAGATCCATCCTTAAATCGAAAATAAATCCCATTGAAACTTGTCAGATAATCAATCCAGAGAATCATGCTACCTTAAATAGGGAAGAGTCTAATTGGGCCTCGTCTCTGGGTGTGATTCCTATTGTTGAGTTAAAGAGAATTTTGACCACTCAACAACCGAAAACCACTCACATATGGAACTTGTTATCACTAAGAGATGTTCTTAGACTGCTTTAAGAATAATCCCACTACCCATCATAATATAAATGATTTAAAACAGGTTTATACTTGAGTGGATCAACAAGACTGAGTAAGAAAGGGAGAGGGAAACAAACTGTCTGCAGATCCATTTCGTTGGGTATGGATTCATAACATCCTACAGATCAAAGGAAATCAAAATGTATACCAAACAAAAGGCATATATAATTATGAGTAGAAGCATAGAGAATATGAAAAAGGGAATAACATCCATTGTACATAGATCCTTTCTGCAAACAAGTTAAACATTGCTTAAACAATAAACAATGATTTAATGGGAAAGCTACATCGGATCCTATGTTTTTCATGAATCCATTAATCAATGGAAGCTATTTTCCTCAAAACCTGCAAGATATTCAAGCAAGAGGATGACAAGAGAAATGGAATAAAAAAATATTACAATCTGATAAACAACTCTCATTAATCTTTAATGGTAGAAATGTTGATTACAAACATGCCCTCGGGCTTACAAATGAGCAACTAAATTGCTCCTTCAGCTCTCTTCTCTCTCGGATCATGAATCCAACCCTTTCCTCAACAAAACCAATGCTATCTATAGTGTATCATTCCTTCCTACTCTAAAGAGGTCGAATCCAAAGTGGTTGCATTGGATTCCCTTTTCTCTAGGAGCTATTACAATAAGGTGAAACAAAAAATCCACCTAGCTCCTACTTTTTTGGATCTTGTCTTTTGTGATAAATTCCTTTTGAAACAAGTCATGCTACTTGATCTGGTGATGGAACACATGTCCCTCATGTCCAAATACCTCCTAGGAAACCATTATAACCCCCCCATATAGGTGGCATCCATCCTACAACTCAGATTTATGAAACTATTAGAATGTGTAGCGCAATTTCAGGATTTTCTGCAAACATTCCTGTAGATGATGATTTCAACTTTTATCACAAATGAAGAACTGGGTTGGGATTATTTTTTGTCAGCAATTCCATAATATTATGATTCATCTCCGAGAAAAATTCATAAGAACCCAAATCATAATTTAAAAGTTATGGTGAAAAAATGACTATGTTGTGTACTAATTTGCTACAAACTATCCCAAATTATCAGTTTGCAACGCCTTTGACAACATGTGCTCCAAACTTTCCTATAGGTTCATTTTTACATTTAAAATTTATTTTGAATTTTAAAAATTGCACAATAAGCTGGGGAATCCTTCCATAACCTGCTACAAACTTCTTGGAACATGAAGTAACCTTGGAGAAATCATATGAATATGGTAACCTTAGCTCGAGACCCAAAATCATTACTTCGGTTATAATCATATGCACAGAAAGAGTTTGAGGATGAACAGGATGAAAATATTAGGTGAGAAAAGAATAACATAAATCCAACTTGGATGAAAATTGCAAATAAGCAGAAATTGAAGCAACTCCATGTAAAACAGAGGGTTTGCAATGCGTTGGTTAAGTTCGCAGCGCCAGTTTGCAACACGAATTGAATTAGATTGTTATGAAAGACTTGTAAGATTTTCCATGTTTGAGGACAAACATATGAGTTGACTGGTTTAAACCTTGGACCTAAATGAATCTCAATTGAAAAGGGTTTGATTTATCAGAAAACAGAGGGTTCGCAGTGCTAGTTCGCAGCACACATTATGTAGTGAACAGTTTGCAACACACAGTAATATAGTGGATAAGGTTATTGTTGCAAGAGGAAACTCTAAATTTCTCCTTTGGTATAAAAAACTTGAAAATGGCCAGGTTTTAGGATACCAATGATGACCCCTATTTATTTCATGATGATGAACACTATCATGACACCAAGACTCTTACATGGACTAAGGTTAGAATTTTAGACTCCTGAACATTTCATGTGCTAACATTGGCTCCATAGGGGATGGCATTCTCCCCATGAGCTGCCAAGAACATTGCAGTTCCAATGCCTTATCCATTGGGCTATAGATTCTTATTGTTGATCTATTGAAAACCAAGAAACAAAAATAAACAAAAAATGCTCGTATGATGAGCTTATTCCCCTACTTCTAACCTAATCTCTAAGATGCTTGATCAGGTGAAATAAAAAATATAGTGCATTCATGCAAGGACCTTGTCTACTGATTGAATTCCTTGCATAAATCTACTTAATGGATGTTCAAATTGAAAATTAAATCTAATTTGAAAACTCATCCACTTTGAATAACCAATTCCACTGACTGATTCTAGGTAACTCATAAAGGTCTCTTTCTCTGAGGTTTCCAACATAAATGAAAAAGGATCTTGAAGAATATGTGTGAATACCACTTGTTGATCGATAAAAAACAAAGGACAGACTATGTCTATAGTTCCTTCATGTTCACAAATATATAGTAACATACAAGTTTTTTTATTCATTGTATCCTTTTCTTCAAATGCTGATTTTTCTTGTTCTAAGTTTTCAAATGCAATATCATTCTCAGAAAAAATGGCAACAATATGATTATTTTCCTTATCATGCATTTCAACCTCAATAAAATTCTTCATATAGAGAACCATAGGATCACTAATAACATGGAAAGGTTTTTGTTGACTTATAATGTCATCCTTATGTTCCAAAAAACTTGTGTGATTTTGCAGCTGAACTCTTTCTGCTCTATAAGAAAATTCAATTTTTTCTTTCAAAATCTTAAATGAAGAAAAACATAAGGGAAATGACTTACCTCCAACTAAGTCACAATTTTCCCTATGATAGAGGTCATAACTTTCATAAATGGGATGAATTCTTTCATAAGACCATTGAAAAGAATCATATTTTGGATGAAAGTATATTTCTAATGTTTTTTGGAAATCATCCTCATCATAGTTATTATACTCATCATATACAGGTAAACAAAAGTATTCTTGAAGATAATAAATAACAAAATTAGAGACAACATATTGCTCCTCAATAGGATGCTCTTCCAACTCCTTCTCATGGCATCCTTCATGTTCATGTTCACTGTCAACTATGTCTGCATTCCACTCCTCATCCTTAAGTTGATCTGAAAATTTTCCAGAGGATTTGAGATTGTCCTCAACATATTGAGCATGAATTAACATTTGATGCAAGGTGATAGACCTCATTTCTAGGAGAAGAAGAGAAAAATCAGGATGAAGAGTTGTTACATAACACATTCTAGCAGCAAGAGGTTGGATATCTAAAGGCATGTTGCAATAAAAACTATAAAATCTTCTGTTGAAAATAGCAAGAGCTTCATCCTCCCCTCTTTTCAAATCATAAAACTCAACAAAGTATTGGTCAAGAGATTTGTTCTCTCCCTAGTGCCCTTAAAATGCACCAAACAACTCATCCCACAAACCAATGGAACCATCCTGTAGATTTGTAAACCACATGGCAACATCTCCAACCAAATATTTGGAAAATAAACTCATAACAACGTCCTCATGCATGATTTCAAAATTGTCAATGACATTTTGAAAAGCTCCCAAATCCTTCTCAGATATAATATGATCTTCTCCAATAAAAAATGGCAGATATTCTAAGAACTTGGGAGGGTAAGGATGAAGAGTAGATGGAATTCTTAAGGGTTTAAACATTTTTTCTCTTTTTCTGGACTGAACATTAGTAAGCTGAAAGTGAGGTTCAATGGATTGATTGCAAATTCTAGTAGTGGTGGTAGAATATGGTACTATGATCAGAGAAATTTGTGAATCAATTGTATCATTCACATGGTTACATGGTTGATCATGTTTAGGAAGGATTTGAATAAAAAATTGTTCTCATATGTTTCATATGAAGGACTAGGGTCAACATCAACTATGTAAGAAGAATGAATACCTTCTTCTTCCACAGAGGGGTATATATTAGTAGGAATATGGTCATCAGAGTAAACAAAGAAAAGGATGATTCTCCTTATATATGAAGGAAAGGACAGGAAAGAACTGGTAAAAAAGTATATGAGCTCTTGAAGAAAACTTGTATCTTTAAACCTGGACTTCTTGTGTCTTCCTTCCATTTTCTATTCGAGATCATTCCTTAGTGGAGTCCTGTAACTTGATTTTAATCACCAACAAGTTTCTTCAAATGTGTGGAGTCACCATGGTGAAAATTTGCAGTATGGTATGTTACCAATCCTTTCTCACCATCAAGAACTGGTAGTAATCTGTGTCGTATAGCCCATTAAATCTCTTCAACTTCGTCCCTGGAAACGATAGAAAAAATGTTAGCACTAGGAGTTTTTCTTAGAATTATTTAAGGACAAGTCAAGTACCCATCAAAATATAAATGATTGAAAATCGGTTTATACTTGAGTGGATCAGCAAGACTGAGTAAAAAAGGGTGAGGGAAACAAACTGTCTGCAGAGGCATTCTGTTGGGCATGGAGTCATAACATCCTAAAGATCAAAGGAAATCAAATTGTATACCATAAAAAATGGTTATATAATTATGAGTAGAGGCACATATAATATGAAAAAGGAAGAACAAACATTGTACAAATATCCTTTCTGCAAACAGATTAAAGATTTCTTAAACAATAAACAATGATTTAATGGGAAAGCTACAATAGATCCTTTGTTGTTCATGAATCCATCAATTAATGGAATTTATTATCCTCAAAACCTATAATATATTCAATCAAGAGGATGACAAGAGAAATGGAAACAAATAATGCAATCTGATAAACAACTCTCATGAATCTTTAATGACAAAAATGTTGATTACAAATAGGGCCTCGGGCTTACAAATGAGCAACTAAATTTCTCCATAGGCATTTTGTTGGGCATTCTGTTGAGGGAAACAAACTATCTGCAGAGGCATTATGTTGGGCATAGAGTCATAACATCCTAAAGATCAAAGGAAATCAAATTGTATACCATAAAAAATGGTTGTATAATTATGAGTAGAGGCACATATAATATGAAAAAAGGAAGAACAACCATTGTACAAATATCCTTTTTGCAAACAGATTAAAGATTGCTTAAAAAATAAACAATGATTTAATGGGAAAGCTACAATATATCCTCTATTGTTCATGAATCCATCAATGAATGGAATTTATTATCCTCAAAACCTATAATATATTCAATCAAGAGGATGACAAGAGAAATGGAAAACAAATAATACAATCTGATAAACAACTCTCATGAATCTTTAATGACAAAAATGTTGATTACAAATAGGGCCTCGGGCTTACAAATGAGCAACTAAATTTCTCCTCTAGCTCTCTCCTCTCTTGGATCATGAATCCAACCCTTTCTTCAACAAAACCAATGCTATATATATTGTATCATTCATTCCTAATATAAATAGGTCGAATCCTAAGTGGTTTCATTGGATACCCTTTTCTCTAGGAGCTGTTACAACAAGGTGAAATAGAAAATCCACCTAGCTCCTATTTTCTTGAATCTTGTCTTTTCTGATAAATGCCTTTTGAAACGAGTCATGTTTATTAATATGGTGATGGAACACATGTCCCTTATGTCCAAATACCTCCTAGCAAACCATTCTAACCCCCTCAAACAGGTGGCATCCCTCCTATAGCTAAGATATATCAAACTGTTAAAGTTTGTAGCGCAATTTCAGGATTCGCTACAAACTTTCCTATAGATGATGATTTCAACTTTTCTCCCAAACAACGAATTGGGTTGGGAGGATTTTTGGTCAGTAGTTCCATGATATTATGATTCATATCCAAAAAATAAAATCAATGGAAATGGATTGACATTTAAAAGTTACGATGAAAAAATGAATCTGTTATGTACTAATTTGCTACAAATTGTTTCAAATTACCAGTTCGCAATGCCTTTGACAACACATTCTGTGAACTTTCCTGTAGGTGTATTTTTACTTTTAAAATTTATTTTTGACTTTTAAAACTTGCACAAAAAGTTTGGAAATCCTTCCAGAACCTGCTATAAATTTCTTGGAACATGAAGTAACCTTGGAGAAATCATATGAATATGGTAACCTCAGCTCAAGACCCAAAATCATTACTCTCATTATAATCATATGCACAAAAACAATTTGAGCATGAACGTGCTATAATTAGGAGGTGAGAAAAGAATAATATAAATCCAACTTGGATGAAAATTGTAGATAAGAAGAAATTAAAGAAGCTCTGTGTAAAACAAAGGGTTTGCAGTGCACTGGTTAAGTTTGTAGCGCCAGTTTGCAGCTTGAATTGAACTAGATTTTTATGAAAGAATTTTGATATTTTCCACATCTAAGGAGAAACATATGAGTTGACTGGTTAAAACCTCAACCCTACACGAATATCAACTGAAAAGGGTTTGATTTATCAGAAAACAAAGGGTTCATAACGTCAATTCGCAACACACAATTTGCAACACACAGTCTGCAGTGCACAGTTTGCAACACATAGTAATATAGTGGATAAGGTTATTGTTGTAAGAGGAAACTATAAATTTCTCCTTTGGTATAACAAACTTGAAAATGTTCATGGTTTAGGATACCAATGCTGACCCCTATTTCTTTCATGATAATGAACACTATAATGACACTGAGACTCTTACATGGACTAAGGTTAGAATTTTTTACTACTGAACATTTCATGTGCTAACATAACTGACATCGGTACACTCACATATGAATGTACCAAGTCCAAGATCTTTTTGCACCTACTATCACTGCTTGGAAAAGTAGCCTTGACATTCTTTCCAAATGCACAACCTTGGCATACTCCTTTATGCTTAGTTCCAAACTCTGAGAGACGTGTAACAATCTTCCTTAACACTAGTAAATTCTAGTGATGCAATTTTCCCGATATCCTATGCCAAATCTCACATGGTCTATCACTATCATGCACCATGTCCTGTGTTGGATAATCTGTCAGCTTGTAGAGATTGCCATCATGAGTCCCTGTGAATTGTGTTCAGTCAAGACTCAATCATTTTGGCCAAGAAAGAACCTACCCATCAACGAATGTCATTGAATACCCTCTGTCCTCCATGGAAGAGATAGAGAGTAGGTTCTTCTTTAGTCCAGGAACATACAATACTTCACTCATCTTGAGAGGATTTCTGGACTTCAGCTGAAACACAGTTGTTCCAACTCCCTTGACTGCATACTTGGAATTATCCCCAAGTTCTACTTGCAATCGTGAGTTCTAATATGTTATACTGGTGAGTCATTTTTGTGACACTCAAATGATGAGAATCTCCACTATCCACCAACCAAGTCTCCACGGTGACCTTCTTGAAACAAGAACAACACTCTTCTAGTGTTATAGCCAACAAATGTGTCTCAAGATCATCCCCTTCTCTTCAAATCCAAATCTCTAATACCATGTCAATTTTCACATACACTCTTATGTGACTAATTTTCAGATATAAAAAGTATTTCCCAGTGATCTAATATTAAAACCCTAGATGTTATCCCTGAACAATTCTACACTGAAATTTATTAACTAAAATTACATGCAGTGGAAACACAAAAGATAATAGATGAATCATCAACACATATGAGACATAACCTTATTAAATTCAGAAATCTCGAGGGAAAAACCAACCCTCCCAACTAATACAATATCACCAAATATGAGGAAAACCTTGTCCTCCAATAACCATATAAATTAGAAAACCAAACCTCAACACCATCTTGGAAATATCTTTTGCCCACAAATTTGTTGCAAACCACATGTACAAACTACTGACATCTCCTATAGGCTTGTACATATATTTACCTTCTTAGATAATATTTGTACAAATATACATGATTATTGCCACTGTAACATGTGTATGCATGTGACTATTCCTACTACAACCCATGTACGTACGCGACTATTCTCACTACAATCCCTGTACATGTATGAAAAAATCAGCTTCCTTTGCACGCACATCCTTTCTCACTTTCATATTTGATCCAAAAACCCTAGGTCAGATCGCTTAGGTGCAGAAGTCTCCTTGACACTATTTCCATACTCCCTAGCACAATGTTTTACTCACTTATGCTAACTCCATGATGCGACAATGATGAAATGTCACAATGACTTCCCTCCTTTATATACAAGTCTAATGAATGAGTATAGGATCCCTTCCTAAACTCAACAATTAATTAGAATCTTTCATTCCTCTTTTGGGGTGTGACACCCCATCATAAGCCCACAAATCCCATAAACTTTCCATTGAGTCCCTCACCTCATTCCAAGGTCAATTTCAATGAAACGAAAAGCTAATATGATTCCAATGAATATTTCCCACATGTCTGAGACCTTGGCCTTTTGTGGGAATACCTACTGAAGCTACAAAAATAAAAAATGAGTTGGATCCTTGAGCATTGGGCATAACTTCTCCCAAAAGAACATGGGAAATCCTTGAAAAATGCACCAAAGTACCAAGGCTCAAAAGCTAATAGAACATTTGTGAGATATCCTTTGATGACCATTGTTGGTGCACTATGGGAAGACCCAGGGTTCAACATGAATTCACCAACAAAACCATCAGATACCAACCCTTTCGGCATCATCCGCAAGCAGGTGAAGTCTCACTTGAGGTATCTATGGGAACTATAGGAACTATGTTTTTGCAGTGATGAAGGGATGGGAGGAAGTCCTCATAAACATTATACGTAGCATTAGTTCATTACACCTTATATCATGTGTGTAGAAACACTAGAACACCTAACATATTCAGAATAATAGACATATATCGTATGCACGCAATAAATAGAAAAACAAAAAAATCATGACACATAGACACCACATTCAATGTGGTTCACCGAACATGGGCTATGTCCACAACAACTGACTTATTATTATACTATTCAGAATCATCACTTAGAAAATATGTGCATTGTGCTTATATATTATTCCCTTGTCATTCTTCTTTTCCTCTATCTATATTTGTCGCTCTTCACTCTTACATATCTCACATACATTGCATCTCATACATTCACTACTTCTTACTCTTATAATCCTATCTATCCCAAAACCCTTAGATACTTATACAATTATAATAGGGCTTATCCATTTTCAATGGACCCAAAATTCCTAACATATTTCAACTATCTTCCTCCTTTTGCACATGCTAGTTCCAAAAGTTCACCAATTGTCTTTCCATATTTTGCACGCATTGCACAATTCCCAAAATTGGTCCCAAAATCTTATCCCAATAATCCCCCAACACTCACATGTGGCTCGTTCCGAGCCACTCGAGCTTTCTTTTGTGCTCCCTTCCATGTCGCAATGAACTTCTCAAAATTTTCCTTTGCGGTTGCGACCTTCTCCTTTGCTTATGCTTCTCGTGTCAAAATCCCCTCTATTGTCTACACGATAATGGGGTTCTTCATTTTATCTGCACTATCTCTCACTTCTTACTTCACTATGCCTTGTGTAGCTGCAAGTTCTTTTGTCACTCGAAAGGCTTCCTCTTGTAGGGTCTCAAGATTTTGCGTGAGATTCTACTGTTCAATTCTTATTTGGTTTATCTCTAGGTGTATATTCCTATTCTTAACTATTGAATCCATTCTCTTTGTTTGTAGAAGAGTGTTCATTGTATATTTGATCTTTTGAGCCTTCTCCTATGCAGTATGTAACCTCTGTTCTAATGCTTGTAGCTTTGTGTTCTCCAACAATTGATTCCACACTTGTGTACTCTCTTCATAGAGATTTGTGCATTCCTCATCCAATATCCTAATGATTTCTATGGTTGCCATGGCTATCTTCTCCCATTTCTCCCTTTCTTCTAGTGGGGTACTTGGCATTGTGTGAGCTTCCAAATCTATTATCTTTGCATAAAATCCCTGAATGGATTCGCTTATGTTTGTTAACTTCTATTCCAAGGGAGTATCTACTTCCATTGGTACCTCTAGGAATTTATTGTATACCTCCTGCACTGCATGTTCCAACCTTGTTGTCTTTCTCATGACCTTGTCCCATTCCATCATGATATTACTATATTGTGCATGTAGTGCATTTTTGTCTACGTTTACTTTGGAAAACTCCATAGAAGTCAAATTTGTGTGCAACTAGATCTCTTTTGTAAAACTTGGCGGAAAGATATGTATCACATTCATGCATAACTATGAAAACACTAAGTCAATATGGCTTAATGCTTGCACGCGCTCCTACATTTTTTCATGGGGAACCCTCTGGCCCCTGTCGATATCTTCATGCTCTAGTTCTCCGTTGATGTTGATGGTGGTTGTGATATTTTTAGTTGTGACAATTTTTTCCTTGTTGTGCTCTTTGTCTATTCTTATTATGTTGTTTGGGATGGCGCTATCCTAGTTGATTCCAAAATATGGCGCAATGTAGCTATCTTTGCCTACACATTTGTGTGCATTTCCTCATGTTTCTACGTAGCTCATAGAAATAATTCTTCAGTTAATTATTTCACTTGATATTCGATCTTATCTGGTTCATTCTCAGTTAAAACATGGATAGATACTCCCTTTGAGGGTTTCCTCTTCTTGTGTTTATGCGTTTATCGCTCCTTAGGGTGCTCTTTTCTTTTCTCTCTAGTGGGAGGTGTTGTTTGAGTATTGTGTGCACCATTCCCTTGTTCTTCATGTTCTTCTTCTTCTTCTTTATCCTTCTCTGGTTGTTGTGTCTCCTTTTTCACTATTTTAATCACTGGGGTTTTCCACTCTGCTTCCCAGTCATTGTCAATCTAGATAACATCCTTTTTTGTCAACCTATAGTTAGTTGGAAACCATTGTTGATACAGATCCCTCTTTTCTTGAACATACATGTGGTGCAGCCTTGCCTTGAATCACTTGATTTATTTGTATGCTTCCATTGTATGAGGTAGAATGTGTGGTGTCTCCTCAATGAATTTATGGATTATCTCCTGATATATGTAGAAGTTGATAGTGTTATAATTTTTCATGTTCTTGTGCGCGGTATGACACAACAAAACATATCTTGTTTCCAGGAACGATTGTTGCATACCTTCCAGGAAATGGGTTTCTTCCATCTCTGTCCAAGAAAATAATGAGATCAACATTAATAACCATGCATAATGGAACTTCGTTCCTTTCTCTTACACTTCCCTCTAACCGGTTAAAATTATGTTCCCCAAAAATGTTTTCCAGTTCATGTGCACTCTTGCTACGCACTTTTTCAACTATTACTATTGCCCCTGTTGGCACCTAATCTTTGCGAAACTTTCTGAATAACTTGCAAGACAACACCTACATAGAAAAACTGATAGAATCATTGTTGATGCTCGTTGTTGGCCCTTGGTTACAGAAGTAAGTGAAGAACAAGGGAGAAAAGGAAAAATGTGAACTTTGCGGAAGACACAATGACTATTATTGGGTCGAAGTGAGAAAAAGAATAGAAAAGATGGAGCGAAGTCTGAGAAAGAAATTCATTGGATGATGAGATCGAGGATGACAGGTTAGCAAGAAATAAGGATTGTGGACAGCTCTGAAAGAGAAAAAATCCACCGTTAGATGCTTTGGAGTACCGTGTGAGAAGGAAGGAAATATAGGCTGGCGAAGCCCTGAAAACGTGGGTCAAGTTGACCTAGGGCTTTAGACACCTAGGTTTTTTGTATATAGGGTTTTGAAACCTAGGTTTCGGCCTAAGGATGTCTATGAGATATTGTAATGTAATAAGAACCTACATGAGGGAAGGAGGTTCGATCTAGTGGGTCTTATGTTGTTGTCTTTGTCATTGTGTGATCGAGTGAGTAATATTGTGTGAGAGAGAAGAGATAAGAGTGAGATCCTTTTGGTATTGTAATACCTTTAGCTGGGTGCAAAGGTCAAGTCCTGCAGCTGGGTGTGCAGGAAGGGGAGAGAAAGAGAGGAGAAGGAATAAGATCTGCTAGCTGAGAGTGTAGAAAAGAACTGTAAGCTTCGTCTTAATATAATATAAAGCACAGTTCTATGGACACATCCCTAGAGAGAGGGTGAACCACATATATCTTGTGTTGTATGTGTTATTGGTGTTCTATTCTTTATTGTTGCTTTACTTTTATTGCATTACTGTGTTAGATCTGATAGATATACATTGCATTGTAGACCCTAGGAAGATAAATAATACTAGGATGTTGTGTGTTGATCACTTTGAACCCACTTTACATTCCTTCTGGTTGTAGACATATCTATCTTGCAACCCCCACATAGTTTCTTCTGGTGAGACTGTATCTGCCTCATAGGTGTTGTTGAAAGGGAGAGTAGCTAGGGCTTGTTGGTGCGCTCTTGAGGCTAAACCCTGGGTCTACCCCTATGACAATAATATTTATGTCCAAACTATGTGCTCCTCTATGCATGCCATATTTTTCCTTCATCCTTTCTACTAATTCTTTCTCATGAGTTTTATCCATGAATAGAGGTAGTGGGTCTTCGACAATCCTATAATCTATGCAATAATTAGGGTGTCAATCAACACTGGCCTATCCAACCATAGGAAACATCCATGGATGAAACTCACCAATAACTTGGTGCAGATGTTTATTCTCTACTTCTTCCAAAATGTGGGATCTCCAACAGGTTCAATATGCTTGTTCGCTACAATCTTATTGCCCACTCTTGCAGATCAACTGTCAGTTTGAGTGAGTCTAGTCTAAGTGGTGTGCATAGATAATTTTGTGGAACTAAATCTAGAAACGTCTTTAGATATACAAGGTCATGGTCTGGAAACTTTAGGATTCCTACTGCACCCAACATATCTCCCTCAGCAGTGATCCCAGGTGGAATCATCGGTTTAACAAGGTCATACTTCAACTCCTTGGAAATCCTAACCTACTTTTTTGTTGGCTTCCTGGGTGGCACATAAGCTCTTGGAAAGTTGATTGAATTCGATGCCTCTTCTCTCATGGTTTATTCCTACACCGGTATTGATGCCTACTTAGTGTGTGGTTTCTTAGTCTGCTATATGTATGCTCCTTCCTTTGGTGGCACAACGAATTTATGTAACTCAAATCTATCTTCAACTGACTTGGCTCTTATATGGCAATATGATATCTTCGAATGTCCATGCAACAATAACCCTTTCATGTCACCCATCATCTACTTTTATAGGTTTTTTCCAGTTGTTATCTTCCTCTTTTCACCAAAATTCGCAGTCCCATATGATTTTATTCACATTCAATTCTCATATGGACCCTTCATTAATTTCGTATTTCCCAGTGGATCGTGGTTTATATTTGCAAGCTTGTTAAAATATTGTTGTCATTTTTCATTTATGACTATGCGTTCCTGTCATCTCGCCAATATTTTTTCTCTTTAATGATTTTTCATGTCATCCACACAGGTATTTATCCTGGTTCTTCAATTCTTCTTTCTATGCACAATTTAATTCTCCTTCATTCCCACAACATTTTCTTGTTCATCTCTTTTTCTGCTAATTTGACTCTTTGAATAGTGCCCAATTCAAAACTTCAAGCCTCCTATCTCTTCAAATTTTTATTGTGGCTTGCCTCAAGATCTTTTATTTATTTTTATTTTATGTTTCTTTTTCTATAATACAAATACTATAATACAGATACTATGGTACACATACTATGCAGTCATGCTAGTGCACATAAGCATGATTATCCCTATACAGTTTCAGTTGACTACCGTTGACTACTCCTTACATGATTTCCCCATTCAATTTCTCCAAATAAAAAATACTTGCCTCTGTCACAAATTTTATCACATACAGACCCAACTAGTGCATCTGTAACTTTCCAAGGTGCTGCAAAAATTTGTTGTCATAGAGAAAAATTAGGTCTCCCATATGGAAATTCTTTTGTTTAATATGTTTTTCATGCCATGCCTTTTCGCGTGATTTCTGAACTTGCTGATGAAATCCTATGACAAAGCGATATTCCTCTAGTTCCACTAACTTTGATAGTATTTTCTCTGTTGTGCTATAATCTGTGATCTCTATCAGCGCGATAATGTGAAAACTCGGCACAATGAACTCTATGGGATTAATTCCTTCTTGATTGTATATTAATCGAGATGGTGTCTGTCCTATCAAATTCTTACATGTAGTCTGATATGCCCATAGTACTACATGAATCCTTAGGTCTCAGTCATCTCGACTTACATTACATATCTTTGTCAGTGCATGCTCTGGTATCTTGTTAAATTCTTATGTTGTTTTGTTTTCCCGAGGATGATAAGGTGTTCTCTTCTAGTGATAAATATGAAATTCTTTCGTCAAAGAATCAATTGTTTTATTCAATAAATGTGTTCCATGATCACTCATAAGGATTCTCATACATATAAACCTTGTGAAAACATTCTTAAATAGAAATCGTGCAGTAGTCTTTGAGCTGCAATCTCTGAAAAGTTATGCTTCATCCCATCAGGTCGAATAATCTATCGCAGTGATTATATATCTTTCTCCTAACCTTTTTGTTGGTTGGTTGATTGGTCCAATGAAATCAACTTCTGATTTATCAAAATCCTACAATTTAACTTGAAGTATTAAAGGAATCTTGTATCTTCTTGATGGCTTCCAAACTCGCTGAAAAACATCACAAATATGTCATAACTCCTTATCATCCTTATGAAGCGTGGACCACCAAAGTCCCATGCATAAAATCTTCTGATCCATCGCTTTCCCTGCATAGTGGCCTCCCACAATTCCTTCATGTGCCTATGATAGTATCATAGGCCTCTCTTTCTCCAATACACATCGACGATGAATACCATCTAGCATAACTTATACAAATTCCCCACTATAAGTTGATAATGTGTTGCCTTTACTACTAATTTATTCTTCTGCACAATTGTAATGTCGGGTGGGGCTACTCCTGTGCTTAGGAACTGGACAATATCTATAAAGTAATCATCGGCCATCTATATTTCTAATTGTGCATATGGTGGAATATCATCCACATTTCCTACATCTTCCTCTATTAATATGCATGACAAATGATCAGGTCCTCTATTTAATTTTCCTAGTTTCACAATCACTTCAAAATCATACTCCTGAAATAGTAATATCCATCTTCATATATTCCCCCCAACATTTTCTTATTAACTGAGTATCTCAGTGCAGAATGATCCTTGTACATCTTAAAGTGTGATCCTAGCATATAATTCCTAAACTTGTGTAGTGCATACACCATTTCTAGTCCTTCATGTTCTGTAGTGGTGTAATTTATTCAGTAGTCGACAACTTTCTGCTAGCAAATGCAATGGGATCATCCAAATCTCCTTTTGTTGGTTGAGCTATAACTACACCTAATGTTATAGATGATGCATCTAATTGGACATGGAATTCCTTCTTCGAATATGAAAATACTAAAATTGGCACAGTAACGAGTTTCTGCTTCAAGGTATCCAAACTTTGATGACATGTGTCATTCCATTAAAACTTGACCTCCTTCTTCAACAATTTTTCCAGCAGGTTTGTAATGTGCACGTATCCCTTAATAAAATTTATGCAGTACCCCATATGACCCAATGTTGCTCATAGTTGTCTCACTAAAGTAGGTGGTGGAAAATCAACAATAACAACAATATTCGCAGGATCAACTAAAAGTTTGTGTTTACATACTACATGACCCAACATGATACCAAATGGTGCACAAAAAATACACTTCTTCAAGTTCAAGGAAATCTGGATCTGTCTACATCTTTCCAACATCAAGCGCAAAGTTTCAATATGGTCCTTCAAAAAAATAAACATTGTCCAATCATCCAAGTATACTTCTAGGAATTTATGAATAAAGTCTTTAAAATTTGTGACAACAACTTGGGAAAATACTTTTGGTGCACTTTTCACCCAAAAGGCATGACGGTATACTCATAACATCCCCATTCTATCGCAAATGTTTTCTTATGCCTACATTCCTGCGTAATCTTAATATGGTGATATCCATAGAATCCATTAGTAAATGTGTAAGCTTCTTGTCGTCCTACATTCTCCAAAACTTCATCTGTAAACAGAGTAGGAAATGGGTCATGTAAGAAAGAATCATTTAATTTCTGGAGATCCACACAAATTCTGATTCCACCTATTTTCTTTTCCTAAATTACCATCAGAATGATTCATTTTGAATCTGTGATAGATTCAATAATCTCAGCTTCCAACATCCTATCTATTTATGCATTCACTTTATGCTTATATATTGGGTTCAATCGATACGGTCTCTGCTTCACTAGCTTGGAATCTAGATTTAAAAGGATCATCATCTCCCCTAGATCCCCAACAATCCCTTTCATTTCTAAAAATGTAGTTGGTAAAAGGTCATGGTATTCACGTAGTAAATCAACAATCTTCTTGACAGTTTCTTCATTCAAGTAATATCCAATGTTTGCAAACTTGGGATTATCCTTCATACCAATATTCAACTTGCACATTTTCAATGGCTTTTCAAACTCGACAGATTCAATCTTGGGACCCTCTATTATGTTCTCTCCTTCGGTTTCTAGTATTTGCAAATTTCTTGAGTCTCCATCCTCCTAGTATTCTCCAACAATGTTATAGCCTTCCAAAACCTCTTGAACAGTCACAGAATATCTGGGTGCACTACATAAGGGTGTTAGTATCATCGAGTCTTCTGATGTAAAGATCTTGTTCTTGATCATTTGTAGAGTTGTTTTTACCAAAGGGGCATCATTCCCAATCTATTGTTCCTTTTCATACTTCCAGTTCTAAATACTAGTTCTTCGGGATTGTGTCCAGAGTGTGTATAAACAAGTGCATCCATTCCTTCTTAGGTATCGAGCTCCATGTCACAGTGCATTTTGTAAGATTATCTGTAGGAAAACTCAATCCAATATACTTCTACACAGTATACTTAGTTTTTGTTTCGAACTTGACCTATAACAACCTTCTACATTTCTGCAATTCTCTATTCTATCCTTATGCACATCCCACCACCTTGCAGGAGTCGTTTTTAGCACGAAATCTAAATATAAAAATATTATGTGTTCTCATATCTAGATATCAAATTCTTTTACAAAATATCTACATATGGTATTCCATCATACTTCAAGGGATCACATACCTGAGCTCCAATCCAACATAATATGTGGGTAATATGAGCACATCTCCTTGTAAATACTTCATGTAAACTATATTGCCAATGTTCTAGGGATTCTTTTTAATACGACGCGCTAGAACTAATACTTCACCAATTGAGTACACCCTCGACAATAGGATTAATATAGTCATCCATTCGTGCGGTCACATTGTAAATTTTATCGAGTCATTTTCCCTTTTCCAGTTCCACATATAGTCTTCCTTCTTTGAGGTCCAATGGTGCAATAACTCTCAAGTCTCCTACTTCAAAGATCATTTGTCTCTTTTTCAAATCAATAATATTCTGGTTATCAAAATCCCAATCGAGTCCAAGTAATGATGGATAGGGTTTACTACCATCCACTATCTCGATTACTTCAAAATATATTGTGTTGTGCACTCCATCGATGTTAACATTCACCCATCTAAGTATTCCAATCAGAAAAATATTGTGTTGATTTGCTAGCCTCAATTGAATTGGTGACCAGATCAACTTTGGTTTTCCCGTCATTTCCCATGTCTATTTTGGAATGATGTTCACATCAGATCCTAGATCCAAGATAATATTATCCATATCATAGTCCCCTACTTGAGCATTAAGTTAGAATTCCCTATTCGTCCTTTTCTTGTGTTGTACCCAGTTAAATTCTTTTCGTGCACCAGGTTCTTCTTTATCTTGTGCGCATTAGTCGATCATCCCACACAACACATTCGATGTAGTTTCATCCTTCATTAGTTCTACACAACTCTTTAAGAAAATTTTCAAAGTAGTCACTTCTCAATCGACCTTTCCATGCTCAAGTGGTCATAGGCTGGAGGCATGTCATACACAGGTTGCGAGGTCGATTGTCCCTAGTTTGTTTATACTAGTTATTTCCTTGATTTCTTATATGTTTCTCTTTCTTTCCAAGAATCAGACTTCGAAGGAGGTTCTACTTCTTTCCTGACCCATTGGTCAGCTCAAATTCCGTGTTCTATTGCATCAACTCCTATTCTTTCTCCTCTATGTGTAACCACTGCTACATTTGGTCGATCTTCGTTCTCTTCCACTGTTATCATTTGCACATCTTGATTCCTTTTTTCCTGCCACTTTGCGATCAACTATGAATATTATTCCATCACATGATATAGTTGTGTACAATATGTGCACATTATATAAGGATTTGTACAATCTCGCACCAAATGCCAAGGATGGTTACAGTTATAACATATAATCGTTCCTCTTCCTCTATCAAATACTCACATTCCCTGACCTTTGGATCCTCCTCTTCCTTGTTAATTGTATCCCCTTGGTGTATTATATTGTGACACCCCTCCTTTTGATACATCTTCCCCTTGAACTTTGTATGCATCCACAGTGTGTTCTCTCATTATATCGAGTGTGCAACAGTCATTTTTCATCATGTCCCAAGGACTTACAAAAATTAAAAAATATGTTCCTGGTAGTGCTTTGATACTTCTGCATCAAAGGACAAGCAGTTGGATGATGACCCATCATTCTGCATATCTCACACTATACCCCTCCTCCTGAGGCCAATGGGTTCAAGGCTCCTGTATCCAAATATTATTTAAAGTTTGGACACTCATTCTTATGATGACCTTCCTTTTTTCATGTAACACACTAGAATTATTCACGCTTTTTCTTCCCTTTAGCAATCTCCTGCAACTGAATTGTCAATGTTTCTAACTGTGACTGAACCTAATAATCCATCCCTGCATCATTTTCTCCTAGAGGGGATGATTCCAATTTCATGGTGATCTCTATTTCTTCTAACTGTGAAGTAATCTTTTGTTGCGTTAATGAGCATCATATATGTGGTAACAATCCTGCAATGAACAATTCCCTATGTTTCTCATATGGAATCTGGAAGGTCAATCGATCCATCAAGATCTTGTATCTCTGGTCAAAATCCCATATTGATTCATTTTGCAATTGCTTTATTTCTTTTAGTTTCGTAATACACTGTGACTCAGACTTTGGTTTCTGGAATTCTCTTAACAGGACTTTCCTGATGTCTATCAATGTCATGGCTTGTCCCGCAGGTGCAGTGAACCGATACTTCATATACCAGAGTAATGAGTAGTCTTTGAATGTCATTACTAACTACATGATTTTCATATCGCCATCCTAGACCTGATTCACAATCCATATCTCTTCACAGACAAATAAATTTTGTTCTGAATATTTTTTCCATATTCCATGGAAGACATGCATTCTCAAAGTTGGGTCTACCCTCGCCATTGTGTGCTACGCAATATTCTTCCTTGGTGTCACTAAATGATTTTGGGTTGTCACACTACTTCCACTACTCTCACTACCTCTACTTCTATCCTTGCTTCCTTCACTACGTACAAGTGTTAACGACAAAATTTCATACCTCAGATATGCACACGGGGTTGTGGGTTCGACATAGAGTCTGGCCTGAGTGGGGATAATGGGATGTAATGGATCTCCTTCTATTGAAATGGGTTGATGGTCTCTTTCCTCCTCCTTCCTTTATGTGCACAATATTTCTTCGATATGGAGCACTATGTCGGTGTCTCTTTCCTCAATCTCAATATGTTTCTCTTCTCTATCAGCCGCAATCCTCTTCCTATTATACTAAAATATTTTTCCACTACACAATACTCCAATATATTCTTCCATCACACATTCTTCTTCTCTTAGCATTCTCAGTCCATATTTTCCTCATTTATTCATGCATTCCTCTTTTCCATACTCTCATACCATCCCTTGGTCATCTCTCAGTCCCCCTATGCGTGCGAAGGAGCCTAGCTACTAGGGTGATCAAATTCCAACTTCATAACCCCCTTATCACACAACAACATCTTGATCCAAGTAGACAGTGATTTCAACTATATTTTGTGTGGACCTTTAAAGAACTCTCTTTCAACAGTACTATATGGCTGGGTATAATTTATAACAAACTCAGTAATATAACCCCCCAATACACTATCCAGCCAAAAATCAATTACGAGTGAGATATGATTACTTATGGTATTAACTTGGTAGATCAACTCAGGGGTCCAACTCCTCATAACAATAGTGTGGAATGTTCCATTATTTTTAGCTAACCTCTATAACCACTTAGCCAAAACTGTCAGGAAATCTACAAAGAAAATATGATGTAAGTATGTAAATACATACCTCTATAGCCACTATTATGAATTGATCCACGAGTTCTTATTCTGATGTCTAGAAAACACACGCTCCTTTGCCTCTAACCAATTTTTGATATCTTCCTTAGTTAGACTCCACATTCCCCTCAGTCACATATCCCGGTCCCAACAACATAACCATTTGTTGGTGCATAGTGGGAAGACCCAGGGTTCAACATGAAATCACCAACAAAGTCCTTAGATATTGACCCTTTTGGCATCACCCACAAGTAGGTCAAGTATCACTTGAGTTATCTATGGGAACTATAGGAACTAGGTTTCCACGGTGATGAAGGGATGGGAGGTAGTCCTCATAACCATTATACTTAGCATTAGTTCATTACACCTTGTATCATGTGTGTAGAAACATAAAAACATGTGACATATTCAAAATAACAGACATATGTCATATGTGTGAAATAAACAAAACAACAAAAATATCATGACACATAGACACCATATCTAATGTGGTTCACCCAAGATGGTATACATCCACAATGACCGACTTTTTATTATATTATTTAGAATCATCTCTTACAAAACATGTGAACTGCACTCATATATTGTTCCCTTGTCATTCTCCTATTCATATATTTATTTCTATCGCTCATCACTCTTACATATCTCGCATATATTCACCAATTCTTACTCTTATTCTCCTCTCTATCCGAAAACCCTTACATATTTAAACGATCTTCCTCCTTTTGTGTGCACTGGTCCCGAAAGTGCACCAACTATCTCTCCTTCTTTTGCGCACGCTACGCAGTTCCCAAAACTAGTCCCAAAACCTTGTCCCAACAACCACCTAGAGAAGGAATTCCCCTTTGAATAATAGAGGTCCCTATTGTGTCAAGTTCTTTCACCAAATGGGGAATCTTTTGTTAGATCTAGTTCATGGTAAACCACTTTTGTTCGTGATGAAGTTCCCTTGCTTTTAAAATATGATAAAGTTGTATGACATGTTGGCAATTCATATTCATCATGGTGTCCATGATCTAATCCATTATAAGTTTTCATTCACGATTGAGATCTATAGTGTCTAGTTTCCCTGTCACCTCTAAGGAATCCAATAGAGGCGGAAAGTATGGAGGAAGAAGCTCCACATTATATGCAAGGTGTAATTCAAGTAAGGGTGGAAGATTAAATTCAAAAACATTCTCACCCATGCATTGGTGATAGTATAAGGCTCTAATGACACCTACTACCATAAAAAAAAAAATTAAAATATTTCCATAAACGTTTACTTGTTCTATTGTACTTAACATTTTTCTTATATATAGTTGATTAAATGTTTATTGTAAGATTGTTTGAAATGCTTATTTAATTGTCATGGTGTTACCATGAAAAAGTAACAACTCAATGACACTCAACACTATATGTCGGTTCTTCCATCATATTGATCATCAACTTAACATGAGTCCTATTTTCTTCACAAATAATGCCACTTTGATGCAAGAAAATTGACCCCCCCGTGTGCACAATTCAAAATTGAATATTGAACCTTCCAGAAGGATGACATGGCCAAGAGGATGTGATTCCTCACAATTCTGAGTAAATTGATAGGGTTTTGTTAATTGTTTGTTATGATATTGAGCGGTCTTAGGGATAGATTGAGGATACATCGGATCTGAGATTATTCGATGCTTGTAATTTATTCTTTAAATATGTAGTGTGCGGGCACGAGTAAAGTAGGCTGGACACAATGTAGAATTAGGCCAAGAAGGATACTAGGCCCATAGAGGTTCTATTTGTGTGTGTATGAGCTCGATCTAATATAAATCGATGTGTTTTATGTATATGTGCATTGATGTGTTAATACTATGTGAAAATTTGGGTGTTGAAACCCTATTGAATTGATATGTTGAATGTGTGTAAGAGAGGCCGAGAGAATTAATTGTAGGTCATAACTACACAGAGAATTCATATTCCAGCGAGGAGGAATATTGACCATTGATCAGGATTGGATCAACAGAGGTCTGGGCTCTTTATAATCGTGTGACAAGGGAATATCTAGTTGTTCGTTGTTTTTTGAAAAGAATGAATTGATGACCAAGATAAAATTGTTATATCATCGGTAAATTTCATCGTCAGGAAATTTTGTTGTGTCGGGAGTCAATCTCCACAAGATCATCGACGATAGTTGATCACTGATGATAGTTGATCACCCATGATAGTTTATCATTGACAACAGTTGATCACCAATGAAAGTTAATCGTTGACAACATGTAGGGGTCGATGATGATTCATCGAGTTCGAAGCAATGGTCTGATATAACTAAGGCAAAACCTTATTAAACCGAAACCAGATATGTATTTAGAGTGACCCAAATCAATGGTTAGGAAGAGGGCACATGGAAGTTGGACCAAAAGTTTTAACAGGAAAACTATACCATCAAGACAATTGAACTAGGAGTCCATTGGTACTATAGGGTCGAAGATGACATGGTTAAGTACTTGGTTCCATCCCATGGTTCTATGGAGAGTTGAGTGGAAAAATCCTAGCACTTAGTTGTTTAGTGTTTGGTCTTAGTATGACGACAACACTATTAGCGTTGATGATATAAGCACTTGATCATAGCCCAAGATCATATGGAAAATGTGATAGACCTACACGAGAGGAACTTCATGGAAACGATTTATGAAGGTTAGATGAAGCTATAGGGAGATTAAGGTGTGATTTAGGGTGCATAAGGGAGAAAATTCTATGGCACTTGATTTTTTCAAGTGGTGCATTCGAAGGCGATGATTTTAAATTTCTACCATGGACATATTTCAGTCCACATGTGGGCCAGATAACCCACAGGTTCGAGGATCGAACCTACTGAGTAATATGATCTTTGGGACCCCTAGAATTTTTCTTTTCATCAAGTGGTATCATAACAACAAAAATTTTCCTGCGTGTGAGTGGGTAGATGCAGAAGATGAAGAAAAGAAAGGAGTGCTCATAAGGTTCCAGAGGAGAGAACTTGTGATATCAAAAGGTCAAGCTTGCGATAAATATTGATGAGGTATTGGGTAGCAGGTACAGAGGCTTGCTATAGGAGAAAGTTTGGTTGCAACTCACTATTGAGCATGAGGATAAGCTCAGAATTATCATGGCTTGATGCATGAAGAAAAAGGAATACCAGAGTTTGAAGATGGAAAGCAACAATGAAGACACATTATCGGGAGATCATGAAATTTTTCTACCCTAGGAGTTTGATGCAAGTGCATGGACACCCCCAATTCAAAATTGAATTGTGAACCTTCCAAAAGGCATAAGTGGCCAAGAAGATGTGATTCATCAAAATTATGAGTAAATTGTTAGGTTTTTGTTAATTGTTTGTTATGATCTTGAACGATCTTAGGGATAGATTGAGGATACATCGAATCTGAGATGATGTGATGCTTGTAATTTCTTCTTTAAATATGTATCTTGCGGGCATGAGTGAATTAGGCTAGACATAATATACAATCAGGACGAGAAGGGGAACAGGCCCATAGAGGCTCTATTTGTTTGTAATCGAGCTCGATCTAATATAAATCTGTGCATTTTATGTATATGTTCCTTGATGTGTTAATTCTATGTGCAAATTTGGGCATTGAAACCATGTCGAATTGATATGTTGAATGTGTGTGAGAGAGGACGAGAGAATTCATTGCAGTTTGGAAGGACACTGAGAATTCATATTCCAACAAGGAGGAATATCGACCATTGATCACAGTTTGATAAATAGAGATTTGATCTCTTGATAATCGTGTGACAAGGGAATATCTATATGTTCATTGTTTTTGGAAACAATGAATCAACGACAAAGATAACATTGTTATATCATCAGGACATTTCATCGTCGAGAATTTTTTTTGAATCGGGATTCAAGCTCCACAGGATCACCGACGAAGATTCATCGGTTCGGAAGCAATGGTCTGATAAACCTAAGGAAAAACCTTATTAAACTAACACTGAATATGTGTTCGGAGCGACCCAAATCAACGATTAAGAAGAGGACATGTGGTAGTCATCTATTGGATAGAAATTTTCTTCAGGACAAATATATCATCAGGACAATTGAACTAGGAGTGCATTGATAATAGAGGGTTGACAACGATATGGTTAAGCACTTGGTTCCAGCCTATGGTTCTATGGATAATTGAGTGCCAAAATACTAGTGCTTAGATTTTTATTGTTTGGTCTTGGTCCAACAATGACACCATTAGTGTTAATGATTGATCCAAATGGATTTCGGTGGCCTCCCACCTATTCTAACTAGCTCATTTTGGCAGTTTTTTCCTAGTTTTCAGGTCTCCCACTTTCGGGGCCGTTTTGAGGCCCTAAACAATGTTTTTAGGGATCTCCATAGTCAAATTGTATACGAAGTCAGAATATCATGTTAACATGTTGTTAAGAACCAAATATCAATATAGCATAGAAAAACCTCAGAAAAAGTACTCAATGCCTTGAAAAAGAGATAATTTTAGATAATAAGCCTCTTTAAGGGGGAAACCTCCTTTTACCCCACTTAAATGTTCAAGT